>JAFFST010046726.1:45670-71629 GCA_022414735.1 Noturus placidus
CCAAACTTTGATACTGAAATTTTGTATATTTAAAAGATAGTTTTAGGATTACAGCTACTGTTTGAATTCACGTGGTTTCTGAGTGATAGAATCTGCCACAGCATGGGGACACTGCTAAAATACATCACCGCACTTGCGTTGAGTCTGGGCGAAACCAAGTGTACATTTGGGGGGGGTGGGGGGGCATATTTTCCGTAACAAACGTGAATATATTAAAAAAGAATATAAATAAATAAATAGATAAATAAAATAAATAGAATAGGTGAAGAAAAGACAGATCCATTGGCAGGGAGAATTAAAGCAGAACATATAGAAAATATTTTCTCCTGTATATTGGGGGGGACAGATTGGTATTTCCTCAACATTGGGGGGGGGGGTCACGACCCCCCCAAAGAGTGCGTGGTTACGCCCATGGTTGTGTTAAACAACGTGTTAAAATCACATTATTAACAGTGTACCTCAAGTGTAACAATACTAACAGTTCTCAATTTCTCTAATTTACTTTTTTTTAAATAATATTTTAAATAAGCACTTTATTAAATTCCAGCGTTTCTGTAGAGGTCATTTTGAATAACAATGTGATATAAGATATGAAAAATGAACATAAGCATAAACCTTTTTTTCTTCATGACTTCATTCATTTTTATTATCTAAATCAATTACAGTGCACGTCTTGTAATGATTCTTTCGATGATTTAAGCTTGTTTGAAAAACATTTTACCAATTGTGTCTTTAATTTAGCAGAATTCTTGCTCTTCCAAAAAAACAAAATCTTTTCTTACCTAGAGTAACTGGTGTCTCAGTCTTCTTCCTCTCCCTCTCCATCCTCTCCAAGGTCACAACAATGTCAGAGAATGAAGGTCGAGTCTCTGCACACATCTACCAGCAGAGGGCAGAAATGTACACTTTAACACTTTAACAGAAATGTACACTTTAATGTACACTTTAACACTTTAACATGGAAGACAAATCTGAATGCGTCTCATCAAGAAACAATAACATGTTCTTACGTGCAAATTAAGCATTCTTTACAAATGAAAACGTACTTTACAGGTTTAGAACTTGAATGCATTTAAATATGAACAAACTTATATTTTTACAGTCGGCTCCAAAACTACTGGAACAGCAAGGCTGATTCATCTGTTTGTGCTGCACACCAAAGACTTCAGATTTTATTTCCTGGTATTTAAATCTAGATGTCTTAAACAACATAAAACATAAAACCTTTTGAACACCCAACTGTTCGGTGAGCAATAGTATAGTAAAGTATAGGAACAGATTCAGTCTTGAAGAAATATATTCATCTTCAGATATTCATCTTTTGATCTCACACCCAGATGTCACAAACAAATAAATTGACCTTGCTGTATTAATCGTTTCAGAGGGGGCTGTAAGGTTCATTTAGCTGTCATTTAGAATACACAACTCCATAAACTCAACATGGGATGTTAAAATACACCAAGGTGGAATTTCTTTTGTCTTTCTATATGTATGAATTTTGGAAAATTACTCAAGCAGTGAAATTCGTTCTGACAGCCATAGTATAAATAGACTTATATGAGGACTGTATACTGTATGTGTGTGTGTGTGTGTGTGTGTGTGTGTGTCAGTGTCTGTGCGTGTCCCTTACATTGCAGCAGTTAACAGCCAGACTAAGGAATGCAGGTGGACAGTCTCCAACCATTTGCTCAAAGGTTTCCACATCCAGCCCAAAGTCCTACACATGGATAGAAGCTGTGATTAATGTGACCATCAAATATTAAATACATCCTGTGTTTAAAATACAAGAACAATCATTCAAACAAGGAAATTGGGGCTCATGTTTGTGAAATGTTTGATATTGTGAAACTTGAGAGATCTGCAAAAGGGTGTTGTGTCTGAACGGGATACGAATTTGTATTTGCATGATAGTCCACAGAAGGAAGTCATGAAAAATTCACCACTACTGCTGTAGTTAATAGAGGATCCTTTTACATGGATATCAATAACATATGAAAAATTCATATGGGATGCAGTGCATATGTGCAGTTTATGGCAGTCTGAAAGTACAGGGTGTTTATAGTGGTAATTCTTTGAGCAGTACCTCTGTTCGAGGGAGGACGTCTGGGTCGGCCTCGATCCGAGCAATGATCTCACACAGAATGATGCCATACGCAAAAACATCCACCTGTTGGGAGAGCACAGTGGAGCATTATCGTCTATTTTAAATCGCTAAATTGGCAGTCAAGACACACATGGTGATGACATATGATTTTTTCAAATCATCTAAACGAATATGATTCATATCCGATGTTACAAGTAAAGGAAAAAATACAACAGTTTATAGGAAAATGGTTATAGGAACATAATCAAATACGGGGTGCTGTGATGCAGCCTGAAATGAAGTGAAGCTACTCAGTACGTTTACATGGACAACAATAATCCGATATTAACCCGATTAAGAAACTACCATGTAAACAGCAATTATTTATGACCTTAATCCGACTAAAGTCATACTCAAAATAAACATAAATCGAATTAAGACATGTGGAGAATCCCTCTTTTAGTCGCATGATCGATGTACATTACAGACATGTACACACCTTAATCAGAGTACTGTCTTATTCAGAAGAAGATCAAGAATTAGATTATTTCTGTCCATGTAAACATAGTCACTGTTACCATGTCAGAGTTGATTATTATTATTATTATTATTATTAATATTATTATTAATATTAATTACATGTCCCAGGGTGTTCTATTCCTCTGATACCACAGCATATACAGTACACTGTGTCATAATTTATTATCAGTTTATAATTACATTAAATGTTGTGGAACGTTCACAAAACATGTTATAGCTGCTACAACAGAAGTCAACTAGTCTCTTTTTTTTCTCTCTTCTGAAGTTAAAACAACCAAAAATTCCTCTGTCCTGAAGACTATCCTGTCATGGATGAATTTACAGACTATTACAAAGCACTGCCACTTGAGACTCCTTCCATAAATGTTAAAGAAATGTCTCCTTATGCAAAGCTTCATCATATTAAAAATTACACAGATTTCTTTGTTAAATAAAATAATGACTTTTAATCTGTTTATCATTTGTTTTAGATTATGTGGAGCATCCGCCATACAAGTTCCTGTGAATGAGCGTTTACTATTAAAACACTAACATATTAGAATGAGCATTTAAGAATAAAACAGCCCTTTCATCTTCCAAGATTGCAAATGGTGGTGGGGGGGGGGGCTTTTATTGCTCCTGCTTGCGCCTACAGCCTTATCTGCTATTTTGAAAAGAAAACAGGATTATATTGCAGTACGTTTTGAGAATGTTCTGCTCCTAAAGTCGACACTGTTGTCGATTTCACCCTTCATTTATTAAGGGGTCATCTAACAACCTTCCATTGTGTATAAGAAGGACCTTTAAAATGCTAGAGCAGATTCCCTTAAAGGGAAATAGTGAGGGGAGGTCATGTGTTTAAGTGTTGGGTAAAATAAACTGCTCGAGTTACTGACATGGTAAACCAGTATGAGGATGTGTTTACTGATAGAGACTTCAAAGCACTTCTGTAAAACACTTCAGATAGGGGGCAAAATGATATAAATGCAAATGTTAATGTAAATACCTTCTCATTGTAAATCTCTCCTCTCAGTACTTCCGGAGCCATCCAGTAGGGGGAGCCGACCACAGCCAGAGGTTGCTTATCCACTCCATCACTGCAAGACATTGGCAGGTTTTACAAGAAATGTTGAAGAATATATTAACCCCCTAATCTTCCAGGTCTAGACTTACAGTATCATAACTATTGACCTTTCTTATTTCACAGAATAATTTATAGTAGTAACTAGATAATATGAAACATAAACCAGTGGCCATATTCACAAAGAATCTCAAGCCTAAAAGTAGCTCCGAACTGGCCAATTTAAGAGAAACAGTTTTTTTTTAAATGGGCGTGTTAACCCTAAAATTAAGACTCTAATTTGTTTTTGTCTATTACAGTAATTCACAAAGCATTTTCGTGCTAAAACACAAGGCCCTACAACCCTTAATGGTAGTGCTGAGGACTCTTAAGTCACTTATGCCAAGTTGTAGCACGCCATTCTACCATTCTGTTGTACACAACTCTCTGCTACCACATGAAAACTGCAGCATTACAAACGTAAACTAATGTATAAAATGAAAGTTGTTGATTTCATACTATTCTAATCAAAACTCTATACTGACATTATAAATATATTTTATTTTAGATGTTAACAAACTACAAAACACTAAATGGATGCACCACAGAGTAGTGTGCTAAATACAGACCGTGTAAAATGATACTAACGTACATTAAATTACAAATCATGTTATTCATACACAGTCTACATGAAGTTTGCAGAAAATATACACTAACTATCCACTTTATTAGGAACACAACTGCACAGTTATCTAATCAGCCAATCAGGTGGCAGCAGCACAATGCAAAAAACAGTGCAGATACAGGTCAAGAGCTTCAGTTAATATTTACACCAGAATAAAGCTAAATAGTTATGTCTGTGACTTTGATTGCAGCAAGGATGTTGGTACAAGAAGGCTAGGTTTAGTATTTCATAAACTGCTCATGTCCTGGGAATTATACACATAGAATGATCTCTAGAGCTTACACAGAATGGTGTGACAGTTCTGTGAGTGGGAATGTCTTTAATGAGAAAGATCAGAGGATTGATCTAAGCTGATCTAAGAGGATTGATCTAAGCTGATCTAAGTCTATAGTAACTCTAATAAGCACTCTTTACATCTGTGGTGAGTAGAAAAGCATCTCAGAACTCACAACACATCAAACCATGAGGTGGACGGGCTACACCAGCAGAAGACCACATCAGGGTCCGCTCCTGGCAACTAAGATCAATAATCCGAGACTATCATGGGCACAGACTCACCCAAACTGGACAGGTATCCCTAATTAAGTGGACAGGGAGTTCAGTTCATATTTCAGCACAGACAGGGATTATATTTATGAAACAAGCCATAGCAATCCCAACGTTACTGTTAGTTTTAGAAATGCCTTAGTAAAGTTTCCTCTCAGCAGTTTTGTGGATAAGTTATAAGGAGAAACCTCTAGTTAGGAACTCTTAGTGGAACGACTCAAATCTTTGTGAATGGGCTCCTGGTGTTTTAGGAGTTAACGCAGAATTGCCCTTTCAATTCAAACAAACATTTATACAGAAATATTATTTTAAGTTAAAAATAAATAAATAAATGAAACGTAGTAACTCTAGATTACCCTAGTAAAATAAAAATTATATTATATAAGTAATTTGGATATCCTGTCAAAAGCAAGAAACAGTAGGCAAATAATATCAGCCTTCTCGTCTCCAACCACACTGTGTGCATGTTTACTGGCAGGATTGAAGGTGATATAACCGATTAAGACATGATATACAGTATACTGAAGGAACACTGATTGAACTGGGCATGATGCCATGTGCAGTGCATTACTGTTTAATGTAGTCACATCACAGCTGATATAACAACAAAGATAGTGGATCACACCGGAATTTCTAGCGCACTTAAATACTATGAAAACCTGCAAGCTTGCTAATAATGAAGTGCACTCTATAAATGTCCTGAACCCCTGGACGTTCAAACCCACAATCATTATCAGATTCAGGAAGTTTTGGAATAATACTTACATGCAAAAAAATAATCATCTTTATATCAGCAAAATATACACTACCGATCAGAAGTTTGGAGACACTCGACTGAAATGTTTCTCATGATCTTAAAAAACTTTTGATCTGAAGGTGTGCGATTAAATGTTTGAAATCGGTGGCGTAGACAAAAATATAAACGTGCCGACATTAATTTATTGCACTAGAAAACTAACATTTTATTTACAAAAACATATATTTTTAAACGGATGACTCGGAGTGAAATATTCAGAAAAGCAACCAATAAGAGTCCGGCGTAGGTGTGAACTCCTTTAATACAGTTTAAGAAGCATCTCCGGGAAATTCCTCGAGAAATCGGTCGAGAAAACGCCAAGAATACATTTCTGAAAATTCTATGCATAAAAGGCGTCTACTATGAAGATGATAAAATACTAAATTATTTTTCATTTATTTAGGATTTTTTTTTTTTATCACAACATAATTCCCAGAGTTCAATTTGTGTTACTCCAGAGTTTTGATGACTTTATTATTATTCTAAAATGTGTGTGGGGGAATAATAAAAATAAAGAATGAGTGTTTCTAAACTTTTGAACAGTACCATATATGCAAATGATTCAGATCAGGGCTCAAAGATCAATGCAGAATATGATAATTAACAGACTACAAATCCCCCTTGAGTGTAAGACGTGCATAATTAAAATTTCTTCTTCTTAGCATAAAAATCACTATAAATTAAGATGCATCTCATGACACTTCATTATATTGGTTGTATTAATGTATAAATATGTGTGGGCAACTATTTCTGCTGTGCATGTTGCAATTGTACATTTATATAATAATAACATGATCATTATTTCAGTATAATTTCCCTTAATGCTTGAATTTATGTATTTTAAATATAAGCAGACATCAACATTAGGTTAATACAAAAATAAATCAATCATTCATTGCTTTACTGTGTATTGAGTCATAACACATGCACAATAATGTCTAAAATAACAATTATAAATATTCATCCAAATTAATGTTCCTTCACATTTTGCTTTAAATGCATAAATCTGTGCACTGAAATAAGACTTGGAATTGGGATTTAGTCACTTTTTAAAGCATTTTTTAAATGCTACATATAAGTATATTATTTAAATGTATATGTATATAAAAAACACTGACCTGTAATCAGGGATTTTCTCCGCCAGACCAAAGTCTCCAACCACAGCCGTGAAAGCAGTGTTCTCACAGCGAACTAAGCAGTTCTGCAACATACAACAGAGAGATGAGTTTGTTTCTGCTCAATAAACAGAGTTAAAACTAGAATGAAGGAGTCTCTAGTTTCAGTGCTTTGTAACAGTTAGAGGTTTTCCACCACAGGAAAGTCTTCAGGACCGAGAGCGCTGCATTTAGGGGTTTCTCAGTAACATGTTGTATTATCTTATTACCGGTAACTTCAAGTGAAACTGAGGGAACGACTGTTTATAGCTGCTATGATGTAAGCGATAACACTAACTTGTTTCACAAATAAAATGTATTCTGTAATCTATAAAAAAAAAAAAATTCTGGCTAATTGCTGTGGTATAAGATCATTAAGGCATTTCAGGATGTATAATCATTGGAAAACAGTAAATGTTCCAAGTCTAAGATTATTTTCCTATAACAGTACACCCCATGTGTGTTATTCCTTACTAAATAAACTCAGGTTATATTGTGTGTGTGTGTGTGTGTGTGTGAATGTGTACCTTGGAAGTGAGGTCTCGGTGAAAAATCCCCTTGCTGTGAAGATACTGTAGTCCTCGTGCAATGTCCAGAGACAGTCCTATCCTCACAGCCCAGGATAAGTATATATCACTGTCCAGCAGCTGCTCCAGATTACCACCGTTGATGTACTATAACCAAATATAACCATATTTAACCATACAAACCGGACGACAATTTCTTATTTTTAATAGTATATCCTGTATTAATAGTGTGGAGCTTGCGTGTAATATAAAGAGATAAGTCTCACCTCAGTCAGAGCATGAAGCTGTCCTTCATGGACACACACGCCGACAAACCTATTACAAAAAAACATTTTCAAACGGTCAACAGAGGACAATCCAAGACTAATCAAACATAACTGAGGAGAAAATAGTGTTGTTGTTGTTGTGTGTGTGTGTGTGTGTGTGTGTGTGTGTGTGTGTTAGACCTGAGGATATTGGGATGGCAGAGGCGATTCATTAGCTGCACTTCTCTCAGCATGTTGGCTTTGTTGCTGGCCAGCGTGTTCATCTTCAGAGCCATCACCTGCCCTGTGATCCTGTGCTGGACCTGAGACACAAAGAGGAGCTTTCTGGAATTAGCAAGCATCACTAACCCGAACTCTGGGTTCTTGATATTTACAAGTGTAAGCAGTATAATACGTGGCAATTTGAACCTTTACGTAATTACAAATCAAGTCAAAACAAGGAAATTCTTCAGTCATGATCACATTCACATACATGTACAGAATGGGATGAAATGTCGAGACACAATGACAGTTTTAGAAGGATGAGTAGGATGAGGAGGAAATCAATAAATACACACGTCATAAGGATGGCATGATCTTTTTTATTTTTAACTAATCAATCAGTAATTAAAAAAGTGATTAAAGCAGAAACTGATTTAAGATATCTCTGTTGTTTAGGGGAATTGTATTGGTGTAGTTAAATATTGATTAAAAAACAGCAAAAGATGTGTTCAATAAACTGCAGTTCAATTAACAGTTATACACAGGCTACAAATTACAGGCATCTTTAGGCGTACACAGCTACAGCAAACAAAAATTTAAATCAGTGCAATAAATGTGCAATACAATATGACCGGTAATCAAATTTAAGGCTGCACCAATACTTAAAACACACACATGTGGATGAGTTGGTGGCTCAGCTGAAACTGTTGATTCTGAAACTGAGAGCGCGCAGCAAGGAAGCTCACCAAGAGTTCTCCTTATCACAGTGAACAAACTTCTGTGTCGACTTCCTTGTCTGCCAGTAGTCTATGCAACCCCTAGCACGTTACTTTGTGTAACGAGACACAAGATACACAGAACAGTTTTTTTCACTGTGCCCCTGCCATACACATTTTGGTGTTTTCACTTTCTCCAGTGAACTGATTCAAGTTGTCAGTAAAGTCTGCCAGAGTCATAACCACCCTGCAGCTCTCGCCTGGTTTCCCACTGAACTTAAGCAGGGTTGAGCCTGGCCAGTACTTTAATGGGAGACCTCCTGGGCAAATAAAACATTGCTGCTGGAAGTGATATAAATTAAGTTGTCATATTAGGGTGTACGGAGTATACTGCCAGGGACACTATACTGTAAAAACAGCCCGGTCTTTCGGATGACACATTAAACCGAGGTCCTGACTCTATGTGGTCATTAAAAAAATCCCAGAACACTACTTGTAAATGAATAGGAGTATAAACCCTATAACCCAGGTGTCCTTGCGACATTCCCCCATTGGCCCGTATCCATTATGCCCCCTAATACCCATTCCTGATTTGTCTACATCACTCTCCTCTCCTCTACACTAATAGCTGTGTAATAGTGTGGGCGTTCTGGTGCACTATGGCTACCGTCACATCATCCAGGTCGATGCTACACACTGGTGGTGATTTGAGGAGATTTCCCCCTCCCCCATACAATGTAAAGCGCTTTGAGTGCCCAGAAAAGCGCTATACATACACACACACACATGCACATATATTGGGTACTCCCTACCTGTGTATATTTTTTTATTAATGACTCTTAATACAGTTGTGCTGCTTGGCACAAAATCAAATCTCCATAGCTGATATTACATCAGGGTCAAAACTAATGCTGGGCCTGGCATTCAGCCTGTGTGTGATTTACACTCAGCTCCATATCAGGAAGAAAATCTGTTTGCTGCAGATTGTGCTGCAATATGCTGGCCAGCATGATGGTGAAAGAACGCAATAATATTACGTTTTCTATAGCTTTTTAGATGTTCTGTAATAATGCAGTATGGAAGACAGAAATGAGGGCACTAACTAACAACATAACAATTAAGTTTGAGGATCTTCTGCAATATACAAAAATGAAAACAGGCTGGTGGCAGAACGGCTGATTATAGGCGTTATATGGGATATGGGAGAAAACATATCAGATATCGGATCCTGTTACAGACTGGAAAAATTGGAGCTGTATTTGGAAAATAAAATAATTTCTGGAACATATAAAGAGACTTAGTGGTTATCACGTTTGCCTCACACATTCGGGGTTGAGGGTTCGACTCCCACCTCCCCTCTGTGTGCATGGAGATTGCATGTTATTGGATAAACAATCAAGTCCACATCATACTACAACATCATTGATTATCTTCCTTTAACAGCACACCCCTTGTCCCTTATTCCTTACACATTAGTCTGGTGATGAAAAGTGAGGGAAAAGATTACGCAGGATTGAACTAAGATACAGACCATCCACTTTACACCATGACAAGAAATGCATGTAGACATCACCAAGTCACCATTCATACACTACATGTTGTGTACCCATAAGACCAACATTACCCTAATCAGAAAGCATGGATTTAGGTCAGTAGAGTATTTAAACAAGTCTTTAAATGAGCACGACACTGCACTACACACAGATTTGCTCTGTAGATTTCTAGGTTTCTTCTGCAGATCTATACTAATTCGCATGTTTAAGAGTTACGCTTTATAAACGATGAGTAACAGGGACAGTGACAGAGAAAGAGGAGAAGTATTAGTGGCTGTTTAGCACTAATAGGCTTTGTGGATTTCCCGTCATCCCACCTGTTCTGCCGTCACAATGACATCACACCGAGAATTACACCGTAACCCCACGCGCTCCCTCAGGGACCCCAAACAACCTACACACATAAACCCTAATGATCTCCTGCTCTCATTAACCACAAGCCTCAGTATTTCTAGTAGTGAAAACTACTGTGATAAACTTTGCTTTTCAAAGCGAATTCACTGATTAATTCACTGAGATGTTCTGTGATAATCCAGTATGGAAGACAGAAATGAGGGCACTAAATAACAACATAACAATTAAGTTTGAGGATCTCCCCGTGTGTCGGGGGTTTCCTCCGGGTATTCCGGTTTCCTAAGCGGTTGAAGATGGATGGATCTTCTGCAATATACAAAAAATAAAACAGGCTGGTGGCAGAATGGCTGATTATAGCTGTTATAATGTAAGTGATAACGGGGTCTAACATGTTCCATGAATGTTCCAAAACATTAACTATAAACTAGAAAAGTCACCAATCGGTGATACCCAGAACTGGTATCGAGACATCAAAAGAAATGGTGGATTGAACATATATATATATATATATATATATATATATATATATATATATATATAAGAAATTTCTTATGATGTTATTGCACACCCCTTGTCCAGACTGTTAATTTTTGGTTTGGTCCCGGGCAAGAATTTCAGTTCTATACCTCTTACTCCTTTTCAGGGTCACGGGGAACCTGGAGCTTATCCCAGGGAGCATGGGGCACAAGGCGGGGTACACCCTGGACAGAGTGCCAATCCATCACAGGGCACAATCACATACACACTCACACACACATTCATACACTGCGGACACTTTAGACACGCCAATCAGCCTACCATGCATGTCTTTGGACTGGGGGAGGAAACGGGAGTACCCGGAGGAAACCCCCTCAGCACGGGGAGAACATGCAAACCACATGCAAAAAAAAAGTGCTAACCACTAAGCCACCATGCGCTGTATGAAAGATGTACTCATTAAATAGCTTTTCATGTAAGATATATACTAACTGAAGTCACTTAAGTCCGTTTTTTAGTTGTTCTTCGGGGAACCGGATTTAAGAACATGCACATAAACTGCTAAACGCATGCCGTTATCAGATAAATTATTTTTAATGTACACAAAAGAAGGTTATACGAAATATTTTTTTTTAAAGTGTTATTTAATTTGTTTCAAAACAATAACTCTACATCCAGCTTTTTGTAAAGCTGCTTTATGATCATGTATATTGTTGCGAGAGCTAAAGAAATAAAATTTAATTGAAAACACTGATGCAGTGGTAAAACACTTAAACAATCAATGTTCATTTAACAGGTTTTGTATCGACCCAATTCCCAAGTACACTACTGTTTGTGTAGGCAAATCAGATTCATGACAGTCAGCATGTGTATGCAAATACAATAAATATACAGGCCTAATAAATCCAGTACGCTGAAAGTGCAGCATTAAACAGTGTAGCTCTCAAATGCAAAATGTCACACCCTGATTACACATCAACCAAGAGCTGTAAAATGTGATTTAACACTCCTTTCCCTCAAAACAACAACGCAAAAAGAAAGAATTACAACCTTGATTATTATTCTGATCAATATTACTCCAGCATGATAGTACAAACAAAATGGAAAACCATATTACATTACATTACATTTATTCATTTAGCAGACGCTTTTATCCAAAGCGACTTACTAATGAGACACACACACACACCAATGGTAGCAGAGCTGCATGCAAGGTGCTAGCTTGCCATCGGGGGCAACTTAGGGTTCAGTGTCTTGCCCAAGGACACTTCGGCATGGGATCACCCGGGCCGGGATTCAAACCGCCAACCCTACGATTAATAGACAACCCGTCGTTTCACTGTAGTTTACACAATCTTACAACTGCAATTCTGATCAATAAAGGCGATTGCTCAAATGCTTTCCTTTTGGTAATAAATACATGTTGTCAGAGGAAGTGGTCTACCGTGAGCGTACTCCAGGGCACAATTCTAAGATGCTGACATAAAACAAGCTTCACATTAGTGTTTATATACCATGTATCTATATAGCGATGAAATCCTCTGACTAGAATTTTCTATATAAGGTTATACATATAGTTTTGTATCTAAAGCACAATGAAATGTATTCTCCTGTGACGCAGCTCACGTCAAGAGCAAACAAGTCAGACGTCGTATAGTGTTTGCACACCGTTACACAGAAGAGTTTCAAACAATGCAAAAGGAAGTGACGGGGAAAAAGGTGTGCTCAAGGTTACCAATTCGTAAAGTACAGGAGCTGTATAACGTACACAAAGAAGCTCTAGAGGTGTGTGTTAATTATTAATGAAGAAGGAGAGGTCATTCACTTTGACCATTCAGGAATGTAAAGCAGAGTGTTTGAATATTGCGATAAGAACGATTGGGAGGTAGTTATGACTAGGTAATGATATTCACAATTTCATCTTGGTATTTCTGTCACAGTGCTGCTGAATTCTCGATTCTGATTGGTCAGGAGGTGTTGATTATATTTATATAACAGTGCAGAATAGTTCTGGCTGCAATGCAAATCACAGGTTTATATTAATTTGCTCGTTCTACTCTACATTATCACGTGTATGGTAGTAACCTATTCACAATGGCATGTATGGTGGAACCACAGCAAATCTAACCCTAATAATAAACCAAAACATACGCTAAAGAAAATTGAATGGTGAAGCTTTCTGTAAGATATTTATGTAACATTTATGGAAGAGCACTTTGCTCTTTCTGGTTTCTCTGCAATACGACAAGATACCTTTTTATAATGTAGTAAGAAAAATCGTTAACTGCTATAACATAAGTAATAACAGAAACATACATGTTTTATAGACAACCTAAAACACTAAATGGTTTTAAAAAAATCACTAACAGTATTTCATTAATAAATTAAAATCTATCATTGTTGGCAAACTGTTGTGGTGGAAGAGGAATTAAACTTCAGGGTGTGTTGTTTTTGAAAAATAACCAACTTCTTACGATTCTTATGTCATTTGTTAACAATTATAAATGTCAACTTATTAATGAAAGACATGTTGATTTTTAACCATCTGTAGTTACATTCAATGGGTCTGAACTTTTATTCTTTTCTTATAAATCATAAACGAAATACAGGACTTTTCTTTTAGAACATTTTGATATATGAGATAGTATCCAATTTAAGGTAGTATCCAGAATATTTAACTATGAGAAGAAGAAGAATGAATAGTTTCCAATCACATACGCTGTAAAACTGCATGCGTGCTCCTCAGACACAGTGAAAGCAAAGTCAATTGATAGTGATGGTCAGTTAGTAAAGGGCAGTTTAAAGTAAATATTGTCATTTTGGGGTGGGTGGGGGGAGGAAGGAATCTCACCTTGAAAACTTCAGAGAAGAAACCAGAGCCAATCTTCTCACAGAAGAAATCATCGATTCGTGCCAGGCTGGACACTGCACTCCGCAAAGCCCGGTACGATGAAGGCCGCATGCGGTTCGGCCCATGGAGTCCGTGTAAAGGCAGCTCCCAAATCTCTGTGCTCGTCTCACATTCATCCATAGTGATGGACGCAAATACAGGTTATGATTAAGTCCTGTTGGTCACTGGACCCATGACCCAGTAAATATGATGTCCACACACGTCTGTTTTCCAGAAGAGGAACAAAAAAAACACAGAGCTCACGTTTACTACACACACTTCAAAGGTTTGTAGTCAGGATTCAGTTTCATCATTTTTTTTTCATTTGCAGCATCTGTCAGGTTTGATGTCATCTCAAACCTCTGGTCTTGGGTCCTCTAGTGTGTGTGATCAACTTGTGATTGCTTTCCTTTGTAAGCTTGATAGGTATGTGCGATCGTAGGATGGAAAAGACAGTAAGCGTGCAATGATGCACTGGCTGGTGTTGGTCAAGGTTCTGAGAGAAACACTCCTGACCCTTCTCCTTCTGTCTATATCTCCAACGCCAATACACCAGAGCTGCTGAAATGAGAAATGACAAATAATGTGTAATAAGTATCATATTCTTATCAAAAAGATGCCAACCTCTTTGGTACCCCTGCTGCCATCATTTGTCTAATAGCCAGACTGAGTGGATTTCCTGCTTAACTGTTTTTTTAATCCCTTGTGATGGAATAAAATTCCCTTGTGGTGGTAGATACAATTTACATTAGTGATAATTCAGTTACAGTTTAAGGCTGGATTCATTTGGGATGGCTGATCCACAATAAAGGAGTTACTGAAGATGGATGGATGGATGGATGGATGGATGGATGGATGGATGGATGGATGGATGGACGGACAGACTGTGTCAAACAGGCATCCTTAGCAGCAGCGGCATTAGCTTGACTGTTAATCATCCGGGGCTCAGCCCAGATTCTTCTCCATGCATTTTTTCCAGCTAGTAGCCTAAGTTTTGTTTTATGGACGCTGAAGTAACTTAACTGCCAATGTATGACATGATCAGAAAATGTTGGATTTTATCATAAAACATGCCTAGGGTGTTGTCTCTGTTTGTAGGACTACCAGATAGATTTTCTAACTAGGTTTGTTTTCTAACTAGAAACTTTTCTAACTAGGGTAGTTTGGTGTCGCGAGCCATGGGGAGGCACAGCTAAGCTATCATTATCAGCTACAGTGCCATGCAAAGTACATGATCTTTCCATATGCTCTGCTCATATCATGTTAACGTAAACTGGAACTCATAGACATTTACACACCTTGTTTTCCTGCTCAGCATCAGGGGATTTTACTGTGTCAGTTTCAACCCCTTTACTGGTTAAAACAAATCGGCGTATATCCATTTTCCCCTCACACTGACTGTGTGAGCTAACGTTTGGCAGAATTGAGAGACTGTCAGCCAATGAGGTACAAGTATTTCCACATATTTTCCTTTAAACCCTGTCTGATTGGTCTCGCCTACATTCACTGAAGATATAACATTACAACAATGCTGTGTTCTTTTAATGAGGTTCACTTACGTTATGACAAACCGCTTCAAGTGGATAATTGTTCAGGGCTAGAGAAAAAAATCTTCGGGGCTATACCAGGGCCAGGTTACACCCCTGCCCAGTAGTAGAGAGAAATGCAATCAACTGCACGTTTTTGCTAATTTGCTGTTCAACCAGAACCCACCTTTAAAAATAGTAATTAGTATTAAGTATATTAGTAATAAGTCATTTTATAACACAAATTGGCATAAACTACTTAAACAGGTGACATCCATCCAGCCATCCATCTTCAACAGGTGACAATGAATTTGATTTCATTTCTAATTGGGTGCCAGCAACAAGTAAGCCTATTTCTGACTGTTTTTTATGTTTTATCTTTTTGTAAAATGGGATAAATTCCCTTGTGCTTGTATATATCGAATGAGAGGTAGGTTTTTAATCATTTTGAATAGCATTATACAGTGAATTCAATCTGTACAACCCAGCAGTAACTCTATAGAAAGGTCTGAATACAGCAAACTGCACAATTTTACAAATTTGCTGTTCAACCAAAACACAACGTTAACAATAGGGAATGAGTTTGTTTCTACTAGTAGACCTTTTTACAGCACAAAACGAAAGACACACAGATGAAACCGATGACAAATTTTAGAACCCTACTTCTCAGTCAGAGGTAGTAACTACACAATAGGCCTATTTCTGCTTTGTTTGTTTGTTTTTTGTTGGGATCGGTATAAAATTTCCTTGTATTAGTACATATAATTTCGCTTAAATATAACTTAATTACAATTTGATGCTGGTGTGTGTTCAAGACATCCACCCATCCATCCATCCATCCATCCATCTTCAACCGCTTACTCCTTTTCAGGGTCACGGGGAACCTGGAGCCTATCCCAGGAGGCATCGGGCACAAGGTGGGGTACACCCTGGACAGGGTGCCAGTCAGTTACACACTATTACAATTTGGCAACCCCTATATTAAAACTATAAATAAGTCTGGAAAATGCAACCACCTGAACATATCATTACTTATCCTGGGGCCAATAACTAGTAGGTTTGTTTTAATCCAGTCAAACAGGATAAATGCTTTCTGCTTGTGTATATAATTTAATTGCAGTTTCATGCTGATTTGCGCTCATTTAAAACACCTTTACACATTCAACCCAATCTGGCAACCCGGCAATTAACCCTATAAATAAACCTGAACATATCATTACTTATCAAGGGGTCAATAAATAATCTGTCCGTTTGAATAGACTTGGACAGGATAAATACATTGTGCTTCTGCACATAATTGAATTACAGTTTGAGTCTGTCTATTTATTTATATATTTATGTCTATCAATGTCACAGTCTGGTTTCAATCTGGCAACCCCAGTAACCCTATAGCTAGGTTAAAATGATGGGAGCCGCTAATGCATTAGTGAGACGTTTGGCACCAAAATAATATCTCAGATATCCGCAGAGTTTGTTTGTAGTAGTGTGTGAGTGTGTGAGTGAGTGTGTGTGGGAAGCCGCGCCATGATCCACGCTGTGATCATTTAGGGGGATTATTATAGAGAGGGCTCCACTGCGGAGATCCATATATCTACCTGAATTACACAAACTGCTAAAGCGCGGATTTAGTCTTAAGATTACACTGATTTGTATTTAATAAGCAATAATTCATGTCCATGGAGCATTATTTAACACCAACAATCTTTCTCCTCTATAGTGATGTGATGGTTTAAAGAAATGTAACTGTTAGCGATCCGCCGGTTGAAGCGTTTGATTATAGACACATAAACCGCTGCTTACTTGATTTCCACAATATCTCGTTCTCTCTTCAAACTCCTGGGAATACAAGAAATCGTAATTATCCGAGGTTGCGCTCGTTAATCTGTCCACTTTAGTCCCGTTTTTCAGCCTCGGCCCATCTTCGGATCACTGTCGGCTTGTCTCGGACATGGCCAAATCGCTCACTAATCCTGCGCGCTGATTGGTCAACATTCGGGGCGCGCCTGTAAAGGGGAGGGACATATGAACGTCGGGGTGTCGCGCATGCGCAGTGCGAGCAGTAACGAGCTCTCATCTTTTCTTGCGCGTGAATCCTAAATAAATCCGTAGTGCACATGAGTTTGCACTATAATCCATACACGAGTATTTCATACACTACCACGTGGACCTGTACAGGGTGTTGGAAGATATTTACGTTCCGGGCCAATTCTGTCAGCTAGTTTATTCATAATTTCACTCTGTGGTGTTTTAGCAGCACAATATAATAGCTTCACAATATAAAAGTCCCCCCCCCACACACACACACACACACACACACCCACACTGAGGTCACAGCTCCTGCCTCCCTCGTCTCTGTGCTCAGCTCAGCATTATTCAAATAAGCTCCAGAGAAGCTGCATCAGTGAACACCTGGTGCCAGGAATAAAGAATTTCAGTTTCGAATGAACACTTTCCCCTATTCTTTGATGTCACATAATTCAGGGGTTTTCCAAATGTTTGTAGCCACAATTTGGATTTTATTTGGATGGATATTTTACTGGACATATAAATAACAGAGAAGGGGGTACATCCTGGAAAACCCATACATATCCCAGACTGGCTCAGCCACTAATCCCATGTGGGACCACTGCAAACTACCCTGCAGGGGGGCAAGGTAATCTTGTCCACCACCACCTTCGAGTTGTTGAGTCTGCAGCCTAGGACCCCAGATTTCCTGATTAGCATATTCAGTCACTCAGTCATTGCATCAGCTGTTCCGATTCTGCTCCCCCAACTGATTCCAGCAAAGAATATTGCACTTACGACAGACTGGTAGACGGTCTAAAACAATTTCGTATATACATTAAAGGATGTGAGTTTCCTCAGGAAGTAGTGTGGTCAGTCTGCTCATACACTTCTTATAGACCGCCTAGCTGAACCTCCGCTCAAGTCAGTTACCCCTGTTTTCCTGATTCTTGTTATATTCACCATAAGAGAGCATACTGTGAGGGGAATTACTCACTTTTACTTTTGTAATAAGTTTGTTCCTGTTCTGTTTCATTCTCATGTGAGGATAACGAAGGCCATGTCATGTCACTGAGATCAGTACAGAATGTTTATCTACTTACAGAGACACAAACAGGTTCTGCTCAAGGTTCATCTAAACATTTTCCAAGATCCGAAAACAAAGCCTGTTTAAACTGCTTCTTATCAGTACACAGAATTATGTCATGCTCTGCGTTTCAAATATATAGTAGTGGTTTAGTACAAGGGCTTCAGAGCGCTCTCATTATTCTACTCTGTTTTATTCTATCCTGTATTAACCATCTTTCTGTAATAAACATTTTTACCTTCAGGACACGAGTGTGCGAGTGGTGTCTAAATTCCACGACAATTTGGCGTGCAGTTGTAGTGCAGATGTAGCCTTACCACTGACGGGTACGAATCATCAAGAATTTAGAATTAGAATTAGAATTGTATGATGTCATAGTGTGCTGCTGTCTGATTGGAAGGGAGTCAATGATTTAGAATTAGAATTTCATGACATCATTGTGTCTGTGTCACGCCTTGGCCAGCAGATGGCGCCGCGCCACGGACTTTGCCCGGTCATGTGACCCCCCTTCTGTTGACTCATGCCGGAAGTACTCGCGAGTCTCCAGGTGCTTATGTTTAGCCTACGTCAGGTTACCTGTTTAGGTTCCTGAGTTTCTGCGCGAGCGGCGCGTTATCGTTTGAACTATTGGGAATGTTTGCTTATTTCCTTGTCACGAGAGGATGTTAGTTTATTGTTCTTTGTTTGTAGGTTCATGCTTAGCCGTGTTTTGGTTTATGTTTTGTTTTTTGATAATAAAGCACTTCTCTAGTCTGTATGGAAGGGAGTCAATGATCTAAGAAATTATTCTTATATCATAAATATTACATTGAGAGAAGTACAGTGCATCCGGAAAGTATTCACAGCGCATCACTTTCCCCACATTTTGTTATGTTACAGCCTTATTGCAAAATGGATTCAATTCAAAATATTCCTCGAAATTCTACAAACAACACCCCATAATGACAACATGAAAGTTTGTTTGAAATATTTGCAAATGTATTAAAAATAAAAAACAAAAAGCACATGTACATAAGTATCCACAGCCTTTGCCAGGACACTCAAAATTGAGCCCAGGTGCATCCTGTTTCCACTGATCATCCTTGAGATGTTTCTACAACTTGATTGGAGTCCACCTGTGGGAAATTCAGTTGATTGGACAGGATTTGGAAAGGCACACACCTGTCTATATAAGGTCCCACAGTTAACAATGCATGTCAGAGCACAAACCAAGCCATGAAGTCCAAGGAATTGTCTGTAGACCTCGGAGACAGGATTGTATCGAGGCACAGATCTGGGGAAGGGTACAGAAACATTTCTGCAGCATTGAAGGTCCCAATGAGGACAGAGGCCTCAATCATCTGTGAATGGAAGAAGTCTGGAACCAGCAGGACTCTTCCTAGAGCTGGCCGCCCGGCCAAACTGATCAGGGGAGAAGAGCCTTAGTCAGGGAGCTGACCAAAAACCCCATGGTCACTCTGATAGAGCTCCAGTGTGTCTCTGTGGAGAGAGGAGAACCTTCCAGAAGAACAACCATCTCCGCTGCACTCCACCAATCAGGCCAATATGGTAGAGTGGCCAGACGGAAGCCACTTCTCAGTAAAAGGCACATGACAGCCCACCTGGAGTTTGCCAAAAGGCACCTGAAGGACTCTCAGGCTGTTACGTTATTTTATGTATGTATGTATGTATGTATGTCTTTTTTCTCCTCCTGCCTTCTCTAGACCCCGCCTACTGCATGCATCTTGTTCCCGCCTGCTACAGCCTTGTGTGATGGGATTGGTTGCCAGCACGCTTCCGGAAGCATACTTGAGCCTCATCAGTCTTCAGCCCAGGGCAGATCATTGACTTTGGGTTGTGTGTTGGAGAGAGAAGTGCATCTTGCCTGTTTTGATTAATTCGATTGTGTATGACTATTTCGCCTGTTTTGTTTATGCTCTGTCCCATTACGGCTCACGTGTGTGTGTGTGTGTGTGTGTGTGTGTGTGTATATGTGTGTATGTATATATTAGTATTTTGTTATTTAAGTTGACTAATAGTCACGTTTGTAAATAGTGCACGGTTAGGAGTGGCTAGTAGGAAGTCAGTGCCATTTGAGTTCATTTATCTTTTCTCCTGTTTTGGGTTTAGCCAGGGAGCGAGGGAAGATTGTGTGTATTTGTTTTCTTTTCTTGTAGTTTAGTCAGGTGAAGTTAGAGGGACTTTTGTTTATTATTTTGGCCTGGCCGGCTTCTGAAGATGAAGACCACTGTGTGTATAAAATAAACAACCCAAACGCAATCTTGGTCACGCCAACTTTTTCTTTTTTTTTTTTTTGTATGTCGTGGCCCGACCTAGACCGGGTTCGTAACACAAAGATTGAACTCTTTGTCCTGAATGGCAAGTGTCATGTCTGGAGGAAACCAGGCACCACTCCTCACCTGGCTAATACCCTCCCTACAGTGAAGCATGGTGGTAGGGGTGGTAATCACTCAGTAAAGATAACAAAGGAGTGGCTACAGGACAACTCTGTGAATGTCCTTGAGTGTCCCACCCAGAGCCCAGACTTGAACCTGATTGAACATCTCTGGAGAGATCTGAAAATGTCTGTGCACCGACGCTCCCCATCCAACCTGATGGAGCTTGAGAAGTCCTGAAAAGAAGAATAGGTGTGTCAAGCTTGTAGCATCATTCTCAAAAAGAGTTGAGGCTGTAATTGGTACCAAAGGTGCTTCAACAAAGTATTGAGCAAAGGCTGTGAATACTTATGTACATGTGCTTTTGGTTTTTTATTTTTAATAAATTTGCAAAGATTTCAAACAAACTTCTTTCATGTTGTCATTGAGGTATTGTTTATAGAATTTTGAGGAAAATAATTAACTTAATCCATTTTGGAATAAGGCTGTAACATAAAATGTGGAAAAAGTGAAGTGCTGTGAAAACTTTCTGGATGCACTGTATTACGTGGAGCAATTTCTTATCAGAAGTTCCAGGAACTTTGCATATGCAACAGCAGAGATATTGGTGTTTCTTAGATCCCAGCGTCAAAACTAAGATATATATATATATATATATACCGACGGGTGTGTATATAGAGAGAGAGATCATAACAGTAAAAATATTTGCTAACGGAAAGAGCCAGGTTCGAGCAATAAATCAGTAAAGAGAGTGCTTATTAAGACCCCAGAGAATTCTCCTTTTAGACGGTATGAGACCAGCATGATATCCTTCTGTACCCTCCAGGCCCGGAGATTAATATTGTTTAAATGGAAGGATCCTGCTCCACCAGTGTATGGTCACTGGGTCAGGGACGTCATGTCATCTTAAGTTGGAAAAGATTAGGCTCACTGGTGCGACATTGGCCCATTGTGGGAAACACATATCAGACCAGTGTTGTGGAGCTAATGTCACACCAATGAGAAAATCACCAATGGACCATTGTGAGCTGTGCATATTGAATTAGTATGGGCCTGAGGTTGGCAGCCCTTATTCGGCCACTGTGGATTTGCACATTGGTGCAAAATTGGCCTCACAGAATTTGCCTCATGTGGGCTGCCCATATTGGCCCATTTGGGGTTTAAACATTGGTGTGATGTTGGCCTGATGTTGGCTGAGCTCATAGGGTCATATAGGGTATATTTATTTGAAGATTATAAACCAGTGGTCACCAATCCTGTTGCTGGAGACTTTCCTCACTTCCTCAAGACTTTAGCTCCAACCATAATCGTGCCCACTTGACCATCTATTCACAGCCTAAAATAGATGTGTTAGATTTTGTTCGGAGATGAAATCTGCTGGAACATAAATCTAAAGGAAGAGCATTATAGGCCCTGGAGCACAGGCACTGTTTCTAGCTATAATGGGACACTTTATCTGCAGAATTTTCTGCTGACTTCCATTAATTTTCCATACCACTTATCCTACACAGGGTCGTAGGGGAGCCTGGTTCCTACCCCAGGGAACTTGATGCACAAGGTGAGGGACAAACTTGTTGAGCTGCCAACATATTGCAGGGCACAATCACACACTATGTACAATCAGCCTACAATGCATGTCTTTGGACTGGTGGCGGAAACCATATTACCTGGAGGAAGCGTGGAAAGCATGCAATTCTGTACACAGTGGGATTCAAACCCCCAACCCTGGAGCATTAATACCTTAAACCACTGCTGACTTATTATGGCAACATTTCTTTAATAGTTTGATGAATAAATGAATAATTGTCTTATCTTGCAGATTCATGTAGAATATTTGACTTGGAATTCCAGAATGATGATTTCTTATTGTATGGGAAGGTACACCTGATCTGTGCAGTAGTTGCACCGCGCTGCCTGAAGGGGGCAGTGAAGGATAAAAATCCAGTTTTTATTTCAGTGATAAAGCATTTCGTTTCCTCCTCGCCTCGAGATCCGCTCGCAATGGCCTCGACACGGCTGGAGCGGTTCTGGGTTCTTTTGCTTCGTTTGGTCGTTAAAGCGTTTTTGTCCGTTTTCAGGTTATTCGCACCTCAGCAGCTCGGAAGCAGAGAAGGTCACAGGCTTCCGCCCATCACCGAGCCACTGCTGCGAGCTTCCGGCGTTCAGCTCGCGCGGAACATCCGCCGTAAACAGGTGAGACACTCACATTTAAAATGCTGTACTCTAATCCTGATGAAGAAAATAACACACACTGTAATATTTTACATGGAACCCTTTTAAACGAATGTCGTTCAGGTCTCTGTTTCAGGAAGTGATGCAAGGTGAAATGGTGGATGGAATTCTGGGAAATGTAGTTTCTGTTGTTGTTGTTTTTTTTCTATAGTGCTTAATCACAACGTTTCATGTGTTTATAAGACGGCTGACTTATTACCCTGTAATAAATGAAACTGTACAAAAATTTGCATCATTAGTTAAATGTGTACAATAATACTTTAGGGATTTATTTCACAGATTAGGGTCAGAGTTGACAGGCTTGGATTTAACCCTTTCAATTTAAACAATCAGTCTCCTTCACACACACACACACTTTGTTGGGGTTTGAACTTCCACCACAAATTATAGGCCTAATAATAATAAGAAGAAGAAGAAGGAGAAGAAGAAGAAATCCCCTGGCTATGCTTCATATACCCCTCACCCACCTCACCCTCACCCCTACCCACCTCACCCCTACCCCTCCACACACTTTTTTGGAAACCATTGGATTAGAGATGCTGCAACATTCATGCAATCTGAAAAGGGAATGGTTTATTTTAATAGTTGTGCGTCTTCGTGTCTGTGTACGTGACTTGGGCGCTTTAGAGTGTGTAAAGGTCAAGATAGTCTGAGAAATGAGCAGCCTATTGTTCAAGGCTTATTTCCTAATCCAAACACGGCTTTAAATATTTGGAAACAAAATTCAGGATTAGTGGACAATGGGGGGATGGGGTAGTACAGACTACAATAATGCATGATATGATAAATTATATACATATATGAGCCAACCTCACAAGATTTCTGATGGAGTTTATCCCAAGTTCCCTGGGATAGACCCCAGGCCTATGACGCTGTAAGATAAGTGGCACAGAAAATGGATGGATGGATGGATGGACTACGTCATCTAGCTCTTCTAAATAAAAAAAATCCATTATGATTGCAGCACAGATTAATGCATTAACATAAATGGACTATGAACATACAGTGCCCTCCATTAATATTGGCACCCTTGGTAAATATGAGCAAAGAAAAATTGTCTTTATTGTTTAATCGTTTGTTTAAACAAAACAATTCACAAAAATACTCTGCTCTCATGGATATTAAACAACTGCAAACACAACACCGGTTTAAAAATATCGTTTGTTAAATATAGGTGTGCAACAATTATTGGCACCTTTTCAGTCAGTACTTTGTGCTACCTCCCTTTGTCAAGATAACAGCTCTGAGTCTTCTCACAATAAAGACCATTTTTCTTCAGCATTCTTTGCCAATATTAGTCAAGGGCACTGTAAATATGGTAATAGATAAATATTTCCTTTTTTTTATTTACTTACAGCTTTCCAGTCCTGAACTGTTTTTTTAATATACATATAAAATGTAATTAATATTGCAGTTATATTTAAGTTGATATTATATGTAAATTTTTGTTTGCAATCTTTTGAGCTTTAAACTGAGAAATGATTGAACAACTAATATATGCATTAATGTGACTAAAATAATTTACAGTTAAAGTAGCAATACATATTAACTCCAAACAAGTACATAAATGATAATTGTTAGTGATGGATAGTTATTTGTACTCTCATCATATCGTTAAAGTAATGATGGGGCAGTATTCACTTTTAAATGTGTGGCACCTCATGCTGAGATTGAAAGTCTATAAAATTAATGTTCAGATTTAATTTGTTCAGCTTTTATTTGTGCCCTAGGTAACAAGTGTCCAGGTGGTTCAGGCCTACATCGATCGTATCCAGGAAGTCAACCCATTAATCAATGCTTTGGTTAAAGACAGGTGAGTGAGGTTGTCCAGTGTTCTTTTTTTTATTTTTTTATCTGTAACGGTCATTGATATTTGAACTCTGTCCTGATCATGGACCTCTCTCTCACTTTTTATCTCGGTCAGGTTTGCTGCAGCGCTCCAAGAGGCAGCACAGGTAGATAAACTGATCGAGGAGGAAACAGGAGGAGAGGATGTACTGGAGGACAGGCTTCCTCTTCTCGGAGTGCCCTTTACTGTGAAAGAGGCCTTCGCCCTGCAAGGTAATTACGGCCACATGTCTGTTCATCTGACCATTACACTACACGGTATAGCATTTTGGAATGTAATGTGCATAGTAGGGGGCACGGTGGCTTAGTGGTTAGCACATTTCCTCGCACCAGTGTAAGGTTTTCGAATCCCACCTCTGTGTGCCCGGGGCTCGCATGTTCTTCCCATGCTTCGGGGGTTTCCAAACTGTCCATAGTGTGTGAATGTGTGTGTGATTGTGCCATGTGATGAGTTTACACCCTATCCTGGGTGTCCCCAGCCTTGTGGCCCAGGTTCCCTGGGATAGGCTCCAGGCTCCTTTATGACCCTGTGTATGGAAATGGTAGTGCATGTGCATGGTAGTACAGACTACAATATAGCATGATATGATAAATTATAAACATATATGAGCCAACCTCACAAGATTTCTGAGAGAGTTTACATTTACATTTATAGCATTTGGCAGACACTCTTATCCAGAGCGACTTACATTTATTTCAATTACAAATATGAGCAGTTGATAGTTTAGGACCTTGCTCACGGGCCCAACAGTGGCAGCTTGGCAGTGCTGGGGTTTGAACTCGCAACCTTCTGAGCAAGGTCGTGAGTTCTAATGTCTTGAGAGAAATTATTTTTAAATCATATTCAAGAATTGTTAACAATTGTTATCATCCCTGCAAAACTATAACTTCACATGATTTCTGAGACAAACGTTATATTAATAAATGTTGTAGGACTGATGGTTTAACTAAACTGCTAATGAATATCTGATAATAACAGAATATCTGAATGTAGTATGTTCATTGGAATCAAAAATCTGCTTTTGAGGACCGGGTGTACCGGTGTATCTCTGAGATATAT
>JAFFST010046726.1:84402-100185 GCA_022414735.1 Noturus placidus
GTTAAACACATTAAATGATATTCCTGATCAGTAATAGTTTCATTAACAATAAGAGCCTTAGACGCAAGAGATCTAATATTTAATAATCCTAACTTCAGATTAAAGATGCTGGATTTACATTCACTATGATTTAATTTTATGTTGATTAAGTTGCTAAAACAGACTTTCTGAATTTTTCTATGTTTTGGTAAAGCTCAAGGAACAGACACAGTCTCTATACTATGTATTATGGGTTTTGGACTATGTATTAAATAATGTTTATGATTAGGGTTGTTATTGTTGTTGGAGGATGTACTTACCTAAGGTAGTCACTTAGAGTGGAGCGCCTTGGCGATGTTGTCCGACAGCAGTTCTGCTCCGAGGATGCTGGGCTGCAGGCCATCCGGACGGAACAACCTAGGACGCTCCCAAAACAAATTCCAGTTATTAGAAAAGGCTAGATTCTGTTCTTTACAAAAGGAAACTAGCCAGTCATTTAGAGCCAGAAGTCTACTGAACCTTTCAGCTCCCCGTATGTAGGTGGGAAGAGGTCCAGAGACGATGATCTTCGCGGTGGGTGCGTTGCTTCGAACCGTCTCGATCAGGGTGGCGAAATCCCTCATCAGCACCTCCGTCTGCCTCAGCCTGATGTCGTTCGCCCCCGGGTGCAGCACAACCTCTCCAATGCGCTCGTCCTTCTTCAGGATCCTGGATACCTGCACAGAGACATCAAGGATACGAGCACCAGAGAAACAGTGGGTGTGCAATTTACCTTTGGCTGAAGCGACGCGGACGTTCCGTACGATGGAGTCCCCGACGATCACGGTGTTTGGTCTGGTCTGACGGAGAGGAGCAAAACGGTTCTGCGTTGGGATCAGGAACGCCGGTGGTGTAGAGGCCCTCACCTTTCGCCGCTCAGTCACCCAGGATCCGTGGTGCGTCGGCGCCGGCGTGACGGTGACCTCGGCTTGGTTGGTCCTCGCCCTAGGAGCACGGTCCCTGCACAGAGAAGCACACGGCTTGGAGGACTTGGGAGTGCTAATAACACGCTGCGAGCTTACCTTGAAGATTTCCAGTGTGGTTTTTCGCTCTAGCAGCTGGGCCTGCCTGTCGAGAAGGCCGCGAATCTGCTTCTCCACATCCGCCAACTCCAACAGCACCGTGTGCAGCTCGAGCGAGTCCTCATCTGCACTCAGAACAGAGGAAGTAATAGACATATTAAAAGTGGGAAATAACGTGGAAAATGACATGTTATGTCTCTTTAATGTTTTGGGGCTGTTTTCCTGCCAAAGGACCTGGACATTTTGTTAGGATACATGGCAACATGGACTATCAAATATTAACAGATATTAAATGAAACCTGACTGCCTCTCCCAGAAAGCTTCAAATGGGCTGTGGTTTTATCCACCGGGTAACCAGTGGCGGAACTCCAGACCCAAGCATGCGTGGCTGATTTCCCCTGGCCTTGATCTTCCATGTGTGATACATGTCTGTCTCCCTACTTCCCTGTACTTGTTTTATGTAGCTCTTACGCAAATATGATTTCAGTTTAACATTTCCATTTTAAAATGTCTCCCTGTCACTTTCCAGCTGAGCATCTATTGTACATCATATTTCACCCACAGACCACATACTGTGTACAGTAAATCTATAATAAGGTTTAGGCCACACCTACTTCAAATTCAAATACAGATACGAATATTTGGAGCATTGAAAACATACAGATCATGGCATTTAATTATACCTCTAATATGTACTGTATATACGCTCACTGTACACTTTAATAGGAACACCTGCTCATTTATGCAGTTAATCATTCAGCCAATCAGGTGGCAGCAGCACAATGCATCTTTGCTGTATATGTGCAGGTGTTCGTAAAAGTGGATGGTGAGTGTATGTGTAAGTGTATGTATATACATATGTGAAGGGATCCTGTTTAACAATCACTGGATACTTTGATCAACAGCATAAATGCGTTGTATTCCCTTTTCCATCTATATCACAGGGTCAGGCTTCTGGGTAGCAGTATTGGAAGGCCATGTAGTTGGTATAGTGGCAGCGAGGCCACATGGGACTGATGCTCTGGAGCTGCTCCACATGGCTGTGGACCGCCACTGTCGGAAACGTGGAGTCGGTGCAACTCCGGGTCGCACAATGCTGGAGTTTGCACGTCAGTTTGCACACACTGCCTCTTCTTCTTCATAAATTTCTATCATTTTGGGCACCACAGCTTACACTATAGCTGCACACCACCTATACCAGTCACGTTGGCACCACCGAGGGCTACACTCTACCTGGAGACAATGGCCCAACTTGACAGTGGTTCTTTTACAGAGTGTGCCATCACCATTACAGACCTGAAATAAAATGAAATTAAGTGCATTAGTAGAAAAATGATTCTTGACGTGAAGAAAAATTGTTGCATCCAAGCGCAGTCATATATATGCTCTACTGATTAATTGTATTGATTATAAATGATAGATCTCACAGATTACTTCATAGTTATATTTGAACTATGTATTATTAGATCACAGCACGTGATTTGAGACACAGCCATTAAAACTTATATCACTCTGCAACAACAATGGCAGCCAGACTTTGAGTCAATTTACTCAAAGCAGATTTAAATGACAGAATTCATATATGTCACATAACATCATGCATAAGTTTACCCATATCATCAGCTGTAGTGTGCTGTACAGTGTCACCGAAACTAACCTGTGTTACAGTTGTACTTGCAAAGTGGTAAAGAGACTCTCATTCATTCATCAAGTTGCGCAGTATACGCTCAGTTGCATAGTGTTTCTGTCTATACCATTTACTGTATGGCATTTGACAGACGCCCTTCTCCAGAGTGACCAAACCATTATACCTTGTCAGTTTATCCTGGTTATTAAATTGCTTACGTTTACAACCTCGTCTCTTTGCCCTGTTTTGTTTGTACTGTTTGCCTGATTGCCTAACTTCTCCCTATTCATGATTATTGGCTTCTTATCCTTTGGACTTGTTATTGATTTATTAAACTGCCATATCTGCACTTGCTTCTGTTTGCGCCTCCATATCGTGACACACCCAGTTAAACATGCATTGTAATTTACTGTGATACAGTATATGGTTACTATGGTTTAATTGTAATTCTATGATATAAGGGTTTTATGAGTTATGCATCAGTTATGCTTATTCATATACAAGAATATATATTTTGATGTGTCTTGTCTTTCAAAGCTCTGCCACCTTTTCACTCCGAAGCCCCTCTGAAGCAATATGCGGTTGTGTTACAGTTATATCGTATGTATGCACACACTCTGAAAACAAAGTTATCAGTTAGTGTTGAGGAAAGTGTATTATTTGTAGGTCATTTGTGCCTTTTATTTTGGCACCCCGACCCTCCTTTTCTTTTGTCCTTTATAGGAAAGAGACATTTTTTGAATTGTTGTTTCTCGCCATGACTCATTTTGGGGCTGCGTCATGATGAGACTGGGTGGACTTAGACGAATATAAGTGATTTTGACAGGATGTTGGGATACTGTACAACCTGGCAACCTTGATACTCTGAGTTCACACAGAGCAACCTCTGTACTTGCTTTTGGCTTTCTGAGCACATATTTCAGCACAAAGGTAAGTGGGAGATGATTGCATGCACATGTTTCAGAATTTATTTTGAGAAAACTAGGATAACATTTTACTAGTTTGTGTTTCTGTAAGTTTTTCATTGTGATTAATGCAATTCTTATAGGTTTGTAACTTTAGTAACTACTCTGAATAGCATGACATGATCTGTCTTGTTCTGGTTCCTGAGCAACGCTACATGCATAGAACATATCTCAGCCTATGTAGATAAATGGTTTACAACATGCTGCTTTTGGTAATTTAGCCATTTTCATTCTTTAGCAAAGTCATTTGTGTAGATGTAAGTGTCCTTGAATTTGAAATTAGTGCATCTGTAACTTTATAAATATCTGGAAGAAGCTTTATAAAGAAAGCATTGCATTAGTGGCAGTGGAAACTTTATTACCCTCCCCCACACCCACCCACCCACCCCAAACCCCTGTTAAACATATAGAGCAGAGCTGTACAAAACACTGATACAGGTCAATTTATAAGAAACAAGTGGCAGATAATAACAATTAATCATGAGGTTTGTTGTAACTTGTTGGTTTTTGGTTTTGTTTGTTTGTTTATTTATTTATTTTGTAAGCCATTGGTATGTGGATATCTTACCTACATAGGTAAAGGTGCTATGTCTATACTGTATGATAACATTATGCCGTGTGATCAGATCAGCCAATTAGAGGATATATAGAGCATCCAGGATCACGATGCAAAATACAAGACAATACTCTGATAATATACATTACATAGCCAACTATGACTCATATTCCACTGTGTAAATGTGGCACGGAGCTCATATTTGGAGCAAGTTGTCTTTTTAGTTTCATACATATTTGCATTAGATTTGCTTATGCAGCAATATTTCCAGTAGTGAGAAGGTACATTGTTGGATTAACACATATACACTTATTTAAGCCACAGCACTATTGGATTTGTGATTGTAGCTAGTCAAAAGGTGTTGATTAATTTCCTAATAGAGGACGTTGCTCATTCCAGTTACTCAGTAACATGACAAGCTTTTTTTGTTTTTTGCCTTAACTTCAGGAAAGGGAAAAAGGAGACTGGTGAGGGGCTGACTGTTTATTGCACAACATTAAATATACCCATAAAAGGTTAAAAGGGTGCACAGTGGCTTAGTGGTCAGCATGTTCATCTCGCACCTCCAGGGTTGGAGGTTCGATTCCCACCGTGGCCCTGTGTGTGCGGAGTTTGCATGTTCTCCCCGTGCGGCTGGGATTTACTCCGGGTACTCCGGTTTCATCCCCAGTCCAAAGATATGCATGGTAGGCTGAATGGCATGTCCAAAGTGTCCGTAGTGTATGAATGGATGTGTGAATGTGTATGTGATTGTGCCCTGTGATGGATTGGAACCCTGTCCAGGGTGTACCCCGCCCAGTGCCCGATGCTCACTGGGATAGGCTCCAGGCTCCCAGTGACCCTGAAGGATGAGTGGTATAGAAGATGGATGGATGGATAAAAACTTGGCATATTTTGTGGTTTAAAAGGAAAACACAAACATATAGGTTGCAAGAAGAAAGCAACCAACTTCGGTGTGGTAAAAAAAACTATGTGTCAGGCCACCACGTACCACTCCAGCACTGATTATTCTGTTACAACAGTGCACTCTGAAGTGTTTTATTCCTACAGTAAAAATGCACTGAGCGATCAGTTGGCTTTTCTGAAGACAACCTTGCACCAGCATTCAAGTGGCTCACTTTACAGATGCATTATACAGTTCAGGTTTAGTCACGTTAGGTTATTTAGTCATGCTCTAAATAAATCGGCAGTACTAATGTGAGGGATTAGGGTTTTGGGATTATGGGATTATGGTTTTGTTGGACTAAATATATTTCATGTTAAATAAATACAGCTGTATGATTTTAGTTTCATAATTTTAAGTATCACACAGAAGAAAGGAAAACACACTGCATTTACAGCATTTAGAAAACAACTTACAGAAGTGATTTGGATTCTCTATCAAATACATATGCTCACTCGAGTGCAAATAGGCTACTGTATGGTCTAAAAATAGCATACGGTAAAACCCTGTGACATAGGAATTAGTACAGCAAAAAGAGTACACGTTTATTTTATTTTTAATATAATAAAATATATGTATATATTTAGTGCTCATTTAAGTGCTTAGTGAACAGGTGACTTTTCCATTTTCATTTGAAGACTGAAAGTGACCCAGGTCTTCATTCAGCCAGGGAACAGAAGAGTCTTGATGAATGTCTTCCTTGTGTCTTGATAGTGAGTCAAGTCGTGCTAGAAAATTGAAAGAACCGTCATGCAGAGCAAGATTTGATGAGTACTTGAAGGATGGTGGGGACTGGCCCATTTTTGGCTCTGGAGGCAAGCCTGATGTGGGCAGATACAGGAAGTATGGAACAAAGCAATTAGTCACATAGGAGAACTTGGGGAGGTTGACCACAAGTCATGTACAGTAGCTGCTTTCTGAATTAGTCTCAGCTGATCCGATGGACTGCAAGTTGCAGTAGTCCAGCCCAGAGATGACAAGGGACTGAAAAAATATATGAGTGGCCTCTGTGGAGAGGAAAGGTTGGTTCCTACTGATGTCATAAAGAGGAAACCTGCATGGCTGAGTGTGCTTAGCAACATGAGTGAAGAATGTTTCCTGGTTGTTCAGAACCATACCAAGGTTAGGGTTAGGTTTCGTGCATTGTAAGATGGTATGGTTCGAATGTTGCCCAGGGAGATGAAAAGACCTTGTCATGGGGATGCATCTCCAGGGATATACACCAACTCAGTTTTGCTGTGATTTAGTTTGCTGGGCTGCTGCCACCTGCCAGACACACTGAGATCTGAGCAGAAACATGGGCGTCTTAGGAAGGAAAGGAATGAATGAGCTGTGTGCCATCACCAAAGCAGTGGTACAGAAAACTACTGCATGTGAGGATATTGCCTTGTCAAGAGAATGGGTATACAGGGAAAATATAAGCGGGCCAAACTATGATCCTTGTGGAAAAACCAGTAGAGAGTCTGAATGGAGCAGATATACATCCTCTTCATGTCACCTGATATAACCAGGTAAGAAGCAAACCATCGCAAAGCTGGCTCGCTAACTCCAACTCTTGTGTGGATGGACATCAGGACTGATCACATACTGGATAATCTACCAGCATGAAGCTTCACAATAACAGCCATATGGGCAGATTTTGCCGAGAGTGACACTTTACAGCCAGATGATTTAGGTTTCTGGACATCATTGTCACATGTGAGAAAGAGCTAAACGATACCAGTCAGTATTCACTAATGTCTCAAGTGTCTAGTGTGGGATTTCTTTTAGAATGGCTATAACCCTTGTCACTGGTGAAGTGATGAAAGAGAAGAGATCTTTAGAAATCGTCTCAGTTTCAGAATTTGTTCTGAGAAGTGGAAGAATGTAGTGTAGTAATAGAGATGTCGAGATGTAGTAATAGAGATAGCAGGGAAAGTTTGTAAATGCTGAAGATAACTCTGATACATCAGAAAATTACATATTTGATCATATTATATCAATATTATGTCATCTTATTGCCCAGTTCTGGTAAAGACTTTTAATTCTTTAGTGTGTAGAACAATTGTGGAAAAACATTTGGAAGTAGAACAGTTAAAAACCTTTATAAAAGTATGCGGTTCATATAAAACAGTAGTTTTGGCTTCACTTATTTCTTTCTTTTAGGGTTTAACCTACGAAAACTACAATATGGACTAAGGAAATTATTTATTCCACATTTCAAATACATTTCATTTATTCAATCAGGTTCACAGCACAACCATGTCATGGTTATATTTAACCTTTTATAAAAAAAAAAAAAAAACAGTCCTCTGTTGAAACATATTCAATTTTAATTACATAAAATGTAACTAAACTAATTTATTTGTCTTTTCTTTGCAGTCCAGGACAATGGTTCACGCTAAGATTTGGACACTTCGCCAGCACTTTGTGGGCTTTCCCAAGGACAGTGACTTTGAACTGAAGGAAGAGAATCTTCGAGAACCACATGATGGAGGTCTCTGGCACAAAATAAATCAACTAGGATGAGAAACTAGAGAATATCATATAGTGACTAAAAGTGAATTCCTTCATTCATTCCTTCATTCATTCATCTCATCAGTAGCCTGTTTTCTCATAGTCAATTATATAATTTCCTTATAGTAGGAATAGATTGATTTTTAAATGATTTCTGCTAGATTAATGATCTCGTGAATGAGGCCACACTAGTTGTGTATTGAAAAGGGCACACCACATGGTGTCAGCATTTTCACAATAAACAAGCAGCTTCATGTTTATACACAGAGAAGCACTACTATGGAATCAGCTCTCCTTCCTGAAGGGCATTGTTATTATATTGCATAATCAGATGAATAATCTAAATCAGAAATGTTAAGATATGCCACAGTGCTGCAGCCCTCAATGACAACTTTGCTTTCCAATTTTAATTAATTATGAAATATATAAAGCTTCTATTTTTAGATCCAATAAAAAAGATTGTCATGAAATAATTGCCTTCATTCTTGTATAATAGTTCTTTTATGTCTGACGAAATGACCCGAAACTCATACTTTAACTCAAACACATACATACACAATAATGATATTTTGTATTGTAATTGTTTCAGAGGTACTGCTGGAGGCTGTTTTCTTAAGTGTGGATCCATATATGAGGTCAGTAGGGCATCGCGTTACTTGCACCAATGTAAGTCTTTAATATACACTACAGTATTTTCAGTAATTTATTGTCATTCATTCACAGGCCATACAGTCGTAATCGCATGAAGGAAGGAGATACAATGATTGGAACCCAAGTGTCCAAGTAGGATTTATATATTTATAACAGTGTATAATTTTGCATGCAGGCGCGCGCACACACACACACACACACACACACACATACACACACACACACACACACACACACAATAAATAAATACATACAGTATCTCACAAAAGTGAGTACACCCCTCACATTTTTGTAAATATTTGATGATATCTTTTCATGTGACATCACTGAAGAAATGACACTTTGCTACAGTGTAAAGTAGTGAGTGTACAGCTTGTGTAACAGTGTAAATTTACTGTCCCCTCAAAATAACTCAACACACAGCCATTAATGTCTAAACCACTGGCAACAAAAGTGAGTTCACGCCTAAGTGAAAATGTCCAAATTGGGCCCAAAGTGTCAATATTTTGTGTGGCCACCATTATTTTTCAGCACCGCCTTAACCCTCTTGGGCATGGAGTTCACCAGAGCTTCACAGGTTGCCACTGGAGTTCTTTTCCACTTTTCCATGATGACATCGCAGAGATGGTGAATGTTAGAGACCTTGTGCTCCTCCACTTTCCGTTTGAGGATGCCCCACAGATGCTCAATAGGGTTCAGGTCTGGAGACAAGGCAGTGGTCATCTTGGAAGTGTGTTTGGGGTCGTTATCATGCTGGAATACTGCCCTGTGGCCCAGTCTCTGAAGGGAGGGGATCATACTCGGCATGTCAATATGTCACAGTACATGTTGGCATTCATGGTTCCCTCAATGAATTGTAGCTCCCCAGTACCGGCAGCACTCATGCAGCCCCAGACCATGACACTCCCACCACCATGCTTGACTGTAGGCAAGACACACTTGTCTTTATACTCCTCACCTGGTTGCCACCACACACGCTTCACACCATCTGAACAAAATAAGTTTATCTTGGTCTCATCAGACCACAGGACATGGTTTCAGTAATCCATGTCCTTAGTCTGCTTGTCTTCGGCAAACTGTTTGTGGGCTTTCTTGTGCATCATCTTTAGAAGAGGCTTCCTTCTTGGACGACAGCCATGCAGACCACTTTGATGCAGTGTGCGGTGTATGGTCTGAGCACTGACAGGCTGACCCCCCCCACCCTTTCAACCTCTGCAGCAATACTGCCAGCGCTCATACGTCTATTTCCCAAAGACAATCTCTGGATATAATGCTGAGCACGTGCACTCAACTTCTAGAGCACGTGCACTCAACTTGTCCTGTTAAACCGCTGTATGGTCTTGGCCACCGTGCTTCAGCTCAGTGTCAGGGTCCTGGTAATCTTCTTATAGCCTAGGCCATCTTTACGTAGAGCAACAATTCTTTTTTTCAGATCCTCAGGGAGTTGTTTGTCATGAGGTGCCATTTTGAACTTCCAGTGACAAGTCACATGACACCAGGGAGGGCACATGACACCGGTGACATGCGATGACACCAAATTTAACACAACTGCTCTCCATTCACACCTGAGATGTACTCGGGGTGTACTCACTTTTGTTGCCAGTGGTTTAGACATTAATTAATGAATTAATTTTCCATTTACATTTTTTTTCCTCTATTTATTAAAGAATGTGAACACTTTCTGTTGACTTTAGGGTAGTCCAGAGCAAAAATCCTAACTATCCTGTGGGCAGTTATGTGGTTGCCAACTGTGGCTGGAGGACACACTCTCTGTCTGATGGCTCTGACCTCAGGGTAATTCATTCTGATTGGCCAAAGGCGCTGCCAATGTCTCTGGCTCTTGGGGCCATCGGCATGCCAGGGTATGTCTACATTGATGATCACGATCATTATCTTGACCATTGCTAGGAACATGGGATTAAAGTCTTTATGTTGAATTTCTCTGTGCAGACTGACTGCTCTCTATGGTCTAGAAGAGATCTGTGAGATTAAGGCAGGAGAAACCCTTCTGGTTAATGCTGCAGCTGGAGCGGTGGGCTCTGTGGTTGGACAAATCGCCAAAATCAAGGTCATTCTGTATGAAGAACTTACTCAGATGAATGAAAATATCTTCAATATCTTCTAACTACTATTAGACATTCAGTCATTCCAGGGCCCAGACTGTGAAAATAAAACCCGTCCCATTCAGCACTTTATTTATTTATTTATTTATTTACCTCAAACGTGAACATGATTTAAATTAATGTTTAACATTTCTCTCATCCTACAGGGTTGCACAGTGGTGGGCTGTGCAGGCTCAGATGAGAAGGTTTCCTATCTCAAGGAGCTCGGCTTTGACTATGCCTTCAACTACAAGACCATCAGCTCACTGAAGGACACGCTGCTAGAGGCAGCACCACAAGGATACGACTGCTACTTTGAGAATGTAAGAGGAGCATGCTGATGCATCTGGAACATCTAGAAACCAGTTTATAGCAGCAAGATGTTTTGATGTGTTCAAACTCATTACCGTGATCCTAAGAGTATGCAAATATTCACACTCGCTTGTATGTCATAGTATTAATGTTTCTCTACTAGGAATCTGGTGATATACTCTATCATCATTTAAAATGATTGGTAATGCTTTATATCAAGGTTCCTAACTAACATTATTTATATTATTTAATTATATTACTTAAATTAGTGATGCTAATAGTACAAGTAAGAGTAAGTAAATACTTCATTAACCAGTGTACATACCATTAATGAGTAAAATGAATCCCACAGTGTTCATTATGAATCAACACCTTAATGAATGAGCGCAGCATGGGCGACTGTGGCTCAGGTGGTAGAGCGGGTTGTCCACTAATCGTAGGGTTGGCGGGTCAATTCCTGGCCCACATGACTCCACATGCCGGAGTGTCCTTGGGCAAGACACTGAACCCCAAGTTGCTCCCGATGGCAAGTTAGCAGCTTGCATGGCAGCTCTGCTACCATTGGTGTGTGACTGTGTGTGTGAATGGGTGAAAGAGACACAGTGTAAAGTGCTTTGGAACTGCTAAGGTTAAAAAAGCGCTATATAAGTGCAGATCATTTATTTACTTTTAAAACATTTACAAGTATTTAAAATACTTAAAGTAAACACTAATTGACATTTTCAAAAAGGTAACAAAATACAGTTTATTTAATTCATGGCTAAAAATAAGTGCACATAAATTACAGAATGTAACTAAATGATATCTTACTGTACTGTAGTACAATTTCAGCATTTAACAACTTCCAAAATGTCCATTAAGGTGTTGATTTACATTGGGTTTCATTTTACTCATTTTACAGTGGGTTTCATTTTACTCATTAATGATATGATTATTGGTTAGTGCAGCTGTTGATTACTTGGCTTATATGGTTTATTGTTTATATGGTTTATGGTTTATATGGTCAATTTTTAATGTTATTTGCTGTATATTAATTCAAAAGTTCATGGTGTTTTTTTTTCTTGTTAACTGATTACAGTAAAAATTTGAATAAAAAGTCAAAAGTAGTAATGTCAAAATGTAAGCATTTACTTATAGAATTATGAGCGATCTGAGGATCAGGATAATTCCTGTGTTTGCAGGTAGGTGGAGAGTTCAGCAGTGTTGTAATGCCACAGATGAAGCAGTTTGGCAGGATCGCTGTCTGTGGAAGCATCGCCACTTACAACGATACCGAATTACAATCAGGTACACAGGACTGCTGATCACACTAGTTCTACCAGGGTTGCATAAAATAAAAAGTAATATCCAGTAGTCTTAAATTGCAGTTTTCATTATGATGGTGAAGATGAGCTACAATTCTCCATGTAAAGCTATTAATTTCAAGTTTATATAAAGTAGGGTTGGTAAATTGTTGCCGTTTGTCAACCATGTGCAATGGTGGAAGGTATCATAATGTTTTGTTTTTCTTACAAAACTCTCATTTTAAGAGCAAAGGATTATGAATGTCTTCATGTTATTTAATGACTTTCATGACTTAATATCATAACAATAAAATTAATGTCCTTTTAATTGTAATTATAATATAAAAATAGCATAGGTATATCCACATAGCAATACAGTGACACCATTTCCTTCATCAAAAGTCTACACTGAATTTTGTCACAATTTAAAAAAAAACATTCAGATATATAACTGTAAATGTATATTTCTATTGTGGATCTTTTCATGTCCTACATTTCAATCTACAGTAAATGATATATTTCATAAAACTCCATGCTACTCCATACATTATACCAAAGCCGTTGAATTCTCACTTCTGATTGGTCAGGAGGTCAGGACTCATTTTCTATCGCATCAGCACTTGCTTTATTCTTTACATAGTAACAATACATAAATACATAATAAATGACAGGACACTATAAAAGATGTAATACACTATAAAACAATTAAAGATGGGACGCAAGGACAATAATCTAAATGTTATTTTTAAAAATATTTGTTTTGTAAAAAATGTAAAAGCTTTTAGCCTAATCTTATTTGGGATTTTTGTTTTTGGTCTTGATCTCATATCATGCTGTGTGTTTCAGGGCCATACGTTCAAACTCATATGATCTTTAAGCAGCTGCGCATGGAAGGATTTCTGGTTTTTCGATGGAAGCACAAAGACCATGAATCAATCAAGAGACTCTTGGACTGGGTAAAAGAGGTGAGAGAGAGAGAGAGAGAGAGAGAGAGAGAGCATCTGGCTACCACACAATACAAAAAGACTTCAAAGTGTGCTGCCTAATTATAGTCATAGATCCCATTATAAATCAGCTCATCACCATTATCATGAATTTTGCAAGAGTTTTCAAAGCAGCTGATTAACATGTTATTGAATAGAACTTAATGAGATGCCACTGAACAGGATGAGTGTAAGAGAGGAGAATCAAAGAGAGATGGTAAAGGACAGAGTGTAAGGCTCACAGCTCTAAATGTGAAATTGCTCATACATATGTGGCCAATCTGTCTATTTACATTTCCATTGCATTCATTTCTTGGCTGTTTATATACAAATATTGGCATCTGCCAGGACATGTGCATTTGTTATAAGGAGGCATGTACAGTGGTGCTTGAAAGTTTGTGAGCCCTTTAGAATTTTCTATATTTCTGCATAAATATGACCTAAATTATCATCAGATTTTCACACAAGTCCTAAAAGTAGACAAAGAGAACCCTATTGAACATATGAGACAAAAATATTATATGTGGTCATTTATTTATTGAGGACAATGATCCAATATTACATATCTGTGAGTGGCAAAAGTATGTGACTTTTGCTTTCAGTATCTGGTGTGACCCCCTTGTGCAGCAATAACTGCAACTAAATGTTTCAGCTAACTGTTGATCAGTCCTGCCGCAAAACAGGCCCAAACCATAATACTACCACCACCATGTTTCACAGATGGGATAAGGTTCTTATGCTGGAATGAAGTGTTTTACTTTCTCCAAACATATTGCTTCTCATTTAAACCAAAAAATTCTATTTTGGTCTCATCCACAAAACATATTCCCAATAGCCATATGGTTTGCCCACGTGATTTTTAGCAAACTGCAGACAGTCAGCAATGTTCTTTACAATATTTACAAAAATGTGAGGGGTGTACTCACTTTTGTGAGATACTGTTTTTGACGAGTATAATATTTTTGTCTCATTTGTTCAACTGTGATCTCTTTGTCTACTTTTAGTACTTGGGTGAAAATGTCATGATGTGATGAGGCTGATTGACATTTCCAAATTGTCCATAGTGTGTGAGTGTGTGTGCGATTGTGTCCTGCGATGGGTTGGCACTCTGTCCAGGGTGTCCCCCACCTTGTATCCCAAGTCCCTTGGGATATTCTCCAGGCTCTCCCATGACCCTGTGTAGGATAATTATTATGGAAAATGGATGGATGGATGTTCATTTGAGAAATTAAGCCAAGCACGCAGTGTCAGAACTAGTGCTTGAAAATTAAAACTAGTATTTTTGACCATCACATAAGATAAGAACTAAGAATAAGTTCAACAATTGCATATATTTCCAACATGCCTCATTAAACACACATACACGCAAAATGAGTCATGTACCTCTTACTCTCATGTGATCATTTTCTCATTTTAATCACATGTTTCTGGTACCATGTGATGTCCAGAGATGATCTGAGATACACTAATTGATGAAAGATAGCAGAAATAAATTCATAAAATACAGACACGGACAAAGCCAGTAGCACTAGACTCAGCTAAGAAACAAGGGCAACATGCTGCAATAACCAATTAACAAGGAATAAAGCATCAAATCAAAGCTTAAATATGCACCTAGATACATTGCAGTGTATATACAAAAACAAGTTAGACTTAATGAGACTAATTGCAAAGAAACTGGCGAGATACCTAAACACAAGTATAAACAATGATTAGGCATTGTGAATAAGACCGAGCTGGAAAAGTGAGAGTTCATGACCTCAAGAAGGTCAAAACTGTTCCTGTCAAGTTTTAATTCACTTTTTTTTCCATTACAGTGATTTGTGCCTGTGACATTTTTAATCTTTATCTCTTCTGCTTGTTCTGTTTGTTTGTTTTTTCCAGGGAAAGCTCCAGTGCAGTGAACATATCACTGTAGGCTTTGACAACATGCCTGCTGCATTCATGGATATGCTAAAGGGAGCCAACACTGGCAAAGCTATAGTAAAAATCTGAATACAATATGAGCCAACTAAACAGCTAACAATGCTAACTCAGAAATCCTCTGAATGCTAACTCAGAATGCTAACTCATACTTGCTTTTTAAAATTCCCCAAAGTACCAAAACCATGGTGAAGAGAAAAGCATCTCAGAATGCACAACATGCCAAAATTTTAGATGGATGGGCTACAACAGCAGAAGAGCACATCGGGTTTCACTCCTGTCAGCCAAGAACAGGAATCTGAGGCTAGAGCGCCCACAATCTCACCCAAACTCAACAGATGAAAATTGGAAAAATATTGTTGCCAAACTGTCCAGTCTGGCACCAATAACCATAGTCCCTGAGATCACATTTTCCTCATTCTGATGTTTGATGTGAACATTAACTGAAGATTTTAATCTGCTGCCACATGATTGACATGTTATGATAATTATTACATGAATGATTTTACTAAGATGTAAGGCAAACAGTGTAATATTTTATGTTGCTGCTTTAACAATACTTTAATAAAGTGATTTATAATGTATCTAACAGTCTCATTTTCTCATGAATAAAGTTGTCCTGGTTTAAATGTTTACTTGAATTTGAAATGAGTTCTTGCAATTTCCAACAAAAGCACAAAGAGACCCCTGTGTGTGTGTGTGTGTGTGTGTGTGTGTGTCTGTGTGTGAGTAGAAGGGCTCTATGGTCTCTTGGTCTCTCATGCACATGGTATCAATGATTTCCCAATGAGTGTAAGTGTGCTTAGGGTCCACTTCTGATTACTTGAAATGTTTTCTGCTTCACATCTTGTGTTAGAATCTCTCGTTTTGTCTCCTTGGAAACCCAGTTCATTTGATGCCAA
>JAFFST010046727.1:1074-25242 GCA_022414735.1 Noturus placidus
TTTTTTTTTTTTTTTTTTTTGTATTTTCGGCCGAACATTCGGTGCAACCCTAATATGTGTGTGTGTGTGTGTGTGTGTGTATATATATATATATATATATATATATATATATGTGTGTGTATATGTGTCTATGTATAGATTACTGAATAAAACGTTTGTTTTCCTAAGTACAAATTACTTTATTTGTAATTAAAGGTAATTCCTAGTATAATAATTATAAAGTTTGCTATTACTAGAGTTTTTACTCTGTCACTTTATAGTTTTTTTTCGATACTTTGATGTGTATGCTAGCATGTGCTACTTAAATTAGTTATGCGCTGAATTTATTTATTTTTTCTTAATAGATCCAGGAGGAAAAGAATCCAAAATAAATAGCAAAGCTGAGGTAACAGCAGACGCACCATTTGGAAGGCAGCTCAGTGAACCGGGTCGATTTGCCTACGCCGCTTTGTGTGGTGTGTCTCTCAGTCACCTTTTCCCAGGAGCAGAACAAAGGTACCAGAGCAAACATGAGTTAAATCTGATCTTTTTAGTTGCACTGTATTTGTTCGATGTTTAAAGAACATCTTTGTACAACATGAATGGCATGATTACTTTCCGGCAGGTCGTTTCGGGAGCAGTATCTGGAAGGCTTAGTGCAATGGCTGGGTCTTGACGAGTCGGTCATGCCAGTGATGCAGGCTTTCCTGGCTGGACTTGGGTGTGAAGGCAGTGATACCTTCCTGTCTATTCTTCAGGCAGAGCCACTACTCAGCACTGGATCTTTGACTATTACACAGGTGTGTAAATGCACACGGGTTTATCAGCCCGTAGTGGTGCTTGTGTAATCACAACCCTATTGGAATTGTAACCACCTGCTCTGCTCTATTTTTATTCTATCTCAGGATCTTGTTTCCTTCTCGGTCAAAGATGGTGAGTCCCTTTTCATCTTTTTGACAACCTCTTATGATTCCTGTTGTGAAAAACCCTCCTACGCTTCTGCTCTAGGTGAGTATGATGCCAGGGCTCGTGTCCTGATCCGACATGTCAGCTGCCTACTGCGTGTGTGTCCTCAGCAGCTTGAAGATTTTGAGGAGACACTCGGAGAGCGGTTGAGACGGGGCGAGGAGGAGAGCGAGTAAGAGATAAACATGCATACTTTTATAATTTATCCTGGTATATTGGTTCAGATATTGAACAGCATTAATTTATTGTTGAGTGGAGTTTTTGCATCATGTGTTTGAAGGATATTGTCTTATGGAAGTAGTTCAGCCATACACACCTTTTCACTAATGTAAATGATCACCAAAGATATTTTCCTAACAGATTTTGGATGACAGACTTTCCTTACTTGTTATCTACGTCAGTATTGTCACTCCAGTGCAAAGTCATATAAGGGTTATATTGGTTACATTTTCTTTCCTTAACGATGCACTAGATAAAAATGAAAATATTTATGATCTCATTGCAAACTCATGCCTGTCTGTAATCAAAGTCAGAATGATTCGGTGGATTGTCATACACCATGTAGTAACCCTGTCTGTCGGATCTCAGATCAACAAGTAGTTAGTCTCTGAGCAATCATAATGAATAACAAGTAAATGACTGACTTGTTTTATTCTTGTGCCTTGTTGCTTTCAATCTGGATTTAGTATGAGAGTAAGTACAAGGTTTGGTTTTCATCTGCTTTGCTCATGACCCTATATTATTATTATTATTATTATTATTATTAATTATTATTATTGTCCACTTTACTTAGGGGTTTATTATTCTCTTCCGACGGTGTTCATTGTTTCTTTTTAAATAATTATGATTGTAGCAATCTGACCACTTTATAAAACGGTGTCTCTGTTCTGTTCTATTTCCGAAAATCTCTGTAGGTGTTTTGATGAATCATGGCATTCACACAGCCTAACAAGCACACATAATTTGAAATAAATGTGCTCATTAAGCATGCTGTATCGCACCAGTTTTATTTCCAAAAGAATCACGATATGTAGCTGTTTGTTGAAGTTCTCGGTGTGTTTTGTGCACAGAGAAGAGTCATCAAGAAGAAGGAAGAAAGAAAGAGGGCGTGCACTGCGGCGTTACTTGCTGATCGGTCTTGCCACTGTCGGTGGGGGTACAGTACTGGGTGTGTTTAAACACTTTCTTATGCTTAAGCAAGCAATACTGCATAATGTACACTTGGGAATAAACATGCATGTCATTTTCAGATCAGTGTATAATCGAAAATGTCGAAATTTCACCATATGAAGGGTGGCAACATATTATGGATGTTTATCAGTGCTACTATGCTGCTTGGGTGATAAAATACAACTTTATAGTTTAACTACTTTATAGTTTAACTATCACCTTGCTACTGAAAACTATAAAACTACTTAAAGTAACGCTTGTCAAATTAATCCGATTCAACAAATTTATATAAAATTATAGTAAATGATTCATGCGGAACTGGAGTTTTACAGAAGTGCATGGAAACACTGATCTTATTATAGCCAAAATATGATCAAATTATGTACACTTGTACAATTATTTTGACATTAGGATCATATAGTCGTTGTATATCATTATTTATTCGATTCCCTAACAAAACAACTGTACAGTTCTAAATGTAGCGATTCATCTTAAATTAGAGTTAAAGATAGATATTCAATGCATAGGGTGGCTGTGGCTCAGTCGGTAGAGCGGGTTGTCCACTAATCCACTAATCGTAGAGTTGGTGGTTGGAATCCCGGCCCGGGTGATCCCATGCCGAAGTGTCCTTGGGCAAGACACTGAACCCTAAGTTGCCCCCGATGGCAAGCTAGCACCTTGCATGCAGCTCTGCTACCATTGGTGTGTGAGTGTGTCTCATTTGTAAGTCGCTTTGGATAAAAGCATCTGCTAAATGAATAAACGTAATGTAAATGTAAAAGGTGTCCATAAACTTTTGACCATATAGCGTATGCCAGTAATGGCCGGTCAGCAACATTGCATGTCCTATCTGTTTCTGTAGAGCATTTGAGATGAGAGATATTTAAGAGGAGTAAATATATGCTTTGCTGTGTGTTAGGTGTGACGGGGGGTCTGGCTGCACCTTTAGTGGCTGCGGGAGCAGGTGCAGTGTTGGGTGCAGGAGGAGCCGCTGTTCTGGGCTCAGCCACTGGTATTGCCATCATGGCCTCATTGTTTGGCGCTGCGGGAGCTGGATTAACTGGTGAGCTGAAGTGTATTGCCTTATTGTTTTTCATTTCATTACTTTTAATTATCTGGACGGTGCATTAGCTAAAACAGTTTACAGTTGATATAGGAAAGAATGCAAACATATAGTGGAGCAGTTGAAGGTTTAAGGCTTTGTTCAAGGGGCTGTCTCACTTGCAAGCCTGTTGTATTCCACCATCCAGCTCATCACATGATTAGAATGGTTTTTGATCTCCTTGAGTTATTCTTTGCTTTTGCTCTTTTGATGTTTGACACTGTCACCATTGATATTGTGTTTTGTCATTGCTAGGCTATAAGATGAACAAACGAGTGGGTGCAATTGAGGAATTTGAGTTCCTTCCTTTGAACTCAGGGAAGCACCTTCACGTGACTGTGACTGTAACAGGATGGCTGTGCAGTGGCAAATACAGTCAGTACTCATTCCAGCTTTATTAACCAATTACAACATCATAACAGACTTCCTATGAGTTACCTGCAGACATTCTTTTCAAAATATATCTCCATGAGAAATTTGTAGGCCACTCTTTTGTTTTTGAATCTTCTGTGAACTGTGTAAGACACTTGAAAAGACATTTTGTCATGTATTGACCCATCTTTTTGTCTATTGTAGGTTCCTTCCAGGCTCCATGGTGCAGTCTGGGTGCCTGTGGAGAGCAATACTGTTTGAAGTGGGAGTCCCGCTACCTACTGAATCTGGGCTCTGTCCTGGACACACTGTGGGATGGGCTGGTCAGCGTTGTGGCCCAGGAGGCCCTTAAATACACAGTGCTATCAGGTTGTTGAATTACGTCATTGATCTGGGTGCTACTTTGACATTATTTGAATGCAGTGAAATTAGTAACTATACATAACTTTACAGACTGACTATGGGTAATTCTAGTACATTTTATTTATGTATGACAGACTCCGTGTGTTTATATGCACACAGATCATTACCCTTTTTTGGCAGTTAAATATCTCCTGATGTTTTTATTCATTATAGAAATAAGAAAATTGTACGTAAACCTAACTTTACTACTGCGCCCCATGCTACTTTTGATGGGGGCTCGGTGGCTTACTGGTTAGCACGTTTGCCTCGCACCTCTGGGGTTGGGGGTATGAATCCCACTGCTGCAATCCCTGTGCATGGGGCTTGCTTGTTCTCCATTTGCTTCAGAGGCTTCCTCCAGGTCCTCTGGTTTCCTCCCACAGTCGAAAGACATGTGTTGTGGCTGACTGGCATTTCCAAATTATGCAATCGATTGGATTGGCAGTTCCAAATCGCCCCGGAAAGGGTGTGTGTGTGTGTGTGTGTGTGTGTGTGTGATTATGCCATTCTGCGATGAGTTGGCACCCTGTCCAGGGCGTCCAACGCCTTGTGCCAGAGTTCCTTGGGATAGGATTCAGGTTCCCCTGTGTAGGATAAGTGGTACAGAAAACGTATGGACGGAAATGATGTTATTCGTTAACAAAAAGACTATAATTTATAGAAATGTAAAGTGTAGTCTTAAATTCGAGAAGTATATACTTAATGCTTTATTGCCTGAGCAGCTCTGAACATTTCTGGTCTTCCTCCTGTACAGGCATCGTTACTGCGCTCACCTGGCCCGCGTCTCTGCTGGCGGTGGCGAGCGTGATTGATAACCCATGGGGAGTATGTCTAAGTCGCTCAGCAGAGGTGGGAAAGCATCTGGCGCAGGTGCTCAGGAGCAGGCAACAGGTTTGTGAGGTGTTTTTTCACTTTACTTTGAATGATTTACAAGTGTGCAGCTCTTCACATTTGTACAGATTGTACAGAAGTTCTAATTAGGTGTGTATCCTTAGTGCGCTCTTTTCTGCTATCTCTGTCTGAACAAAGGGCAAACGGCCTGTCAGTCTGATTGGTTTTAGCCTTGGAGCTAGAGTGATCTATTTCTGTCTGGAAGAACTTGCCAATGATCAAGGTACTATTTCTTTTGGTCTCTCATGTATGATGGAAAGGTGAAATATCAATTAGCAGTGTGTGGCTACACTTGTGAGCCTTATCTCCTCCTGCACATTGAAAGACATGTCTCATTCCTGGCCAGGTAGTGAAGGTGTCGTAGAGGATGTCGTTCTGCTCGGAGCGCCTGTGGACGGATCAGAGAAAACGTGGGACAGGCTCTCGAAGGTTGTTGCTGGGAAGATTGTCAATGGTTATTGCAGGTTAGGAGAAGACATGTTGCATTTATACCTATATTTCAAGAATACATTGGAATTGATGGGGTTTTTTTTTTCTCTTTTTTTTTTTAGGGGTGATTGGCTTCTTGGATATGTGTATAGAAGTTCATCTGTTCAGCTGTCTGTGGCAGGGCTACAGCCGATCAGCTCAAATAACCGCCACATATTTAATGTGGATCTGTCTTCTGTGGTGAGTAAAAGGTCAACATACAATCACCAACTTCATAGGAGCACATTCCTCCTAATGAATATTCTACTGAATATGGGTTGGAGCTACATAAACAAACCCCTTCAGCATCTATCTTTAGAATGTTATGGGATTACTGCATCCCCAGTTTAATCATGGGATCAAAATGTGCACAGCTCTACTAAATTATTTACAGGTCTTTTGGGATCTGTAGTAAATTTACATAAGTATGCTACAACCTGGCTTTGAAAGTCATGGCACAAAGTATAGCCAGGCACAAATAATTACATTCATATAACATAATGGTCATGCTGTTATATGTTGAGAACGACGGTTTATGATGCAATGAATACATTTAGGGGAAAATGTACTTAAAGAAACATAAACTATTCAAATATAGTTTATTTTATGTTACACAAAACAACACAGTACGCATATTTTACTCCGATTTGTTCTTACATAATGAAATTTTAAATAAATCGCGTAATTATTCAAAGTTTGGAAAATGTAGATGTGCAAAAACAGTAACAGCACCATCTATAGCAAATAGTGCCAACAACGGTTCTTTTCAATAAAGAGTATATAAAGAAAGGAGATTCTTCTTTAAACTACAACAACAACATTGTTTGCACAACACTTATTTCTCAGAGTAATTGGGGACCACGTCTTTCATGACATGAAATGCCACTGCAACTGAAGCCAACTTGCCGTATTCCTCTCAAATCCGAGTTCCTTCCCCGTTTACAGTGTGCCGTCAAATCAGCATGGTTGCGCACAGCATCAGAAATACACAAAGTAAAACATCTTACCTTTGAATGAGTTATACTGTATAGACAAGTATTAGCTTTAGATGAATCAGCATAAACACCCGTATTCGTTTGTTAAATCTCAAACATGCACTATACAGTTTGCTGTTTGAGAGAGAGAATTTACATCACTCATCTGAGTTAGCTGCCTAGCTTGTTGCTAACAAAATGCAAACGTTGCTAACAAAATGCAAACATGGGGGCATCAACCGTCGAATGTGCTGAAGTCTAAAATGACATAATTCCATACCGCTTAGGATGTAAGGCGGCATTACATTTTATATAAATTTATTCATCTGACTTTTCAAACTTTATCAAATTCCATATCTCTGAAGTGATATTCTTTGCTGTGAGCTCAGACCTCAGTGAAGTGCTGGCTGTTTATCTCGGCTATATATATATATATATATTATAGGGGCGCACGGTGGCTTAGTGGTTAGCACGTTCGCCTCACACCTCCAGGGTCCGGGGTTCGAGTCCCGCTGGGGCCATGTGTGTGTGGAGTTTGCATGTTCTCCCCGTGTGTCGGGGGTTTCCTCCGGGTACTCCGGTTTCCTCCCCCAGTCCAAAGACATGCATGTTAGGCTTATTGGCGTGTCTAAAGTGTCCGTAGTGTATGAATGTGTGTGTGAGTGTGTATGTGATTGTGCCCTGCGATGGACTGGCACCCTGTCCAGGGTGTACCGCGCCTTGTGCCCGATGCTCCCCGTGACCCTGAGAAGGAGTAAGCGATTGGATGGATGGATGGATATATATATATATATATATATATTACACAGTATCTCACAAAAGTGAGTACACCCCTCACATGTTTGTAAATATTTGATGTTATCTTTTCATGTGACAACACTGAAGAAATGACACTTTGCTACAATTTTGTATGTATATATATATAATATAAAACACACATATAAATACATAATAACATGTACAATCTCGATTATAACATTTTGAAAATCGCGTTAAAACCAAACAAATTAATTTTAGAAAATTGAATCAATCCAGATGAATCGTGAAAATCACCCAGCACTAGTTTCAACCCTCTTTCTGCTGCAGTGTTGTGAGAGGTCACTCAGCCTTGTTCATTGAAGAGCACATAAAACAAGAGTCCATGTGACTGAAAGTAAATAAAGGATTATGTGATAAGGAAACCCATTCATTGATTAAAAGCTGCAACAGAACCATGGTCAATCAGCAACAGAGTAGTAATCAGCAGAAAGATGCAGCATAAAGGGCACACAGTATCAGGAACACAGCAGAGAGCTTTATGTGTGAAACCTACTGGTATCAATATTATTCAGGGTTTTTTTTTTGTTTTGTTTTGTTTTGTTTTTTTTGTGCATAGGAATTACGCTCCTGCTGGTATGATATGTCATTACTTGTTATTGCAAGGCAATTCTGCTATTGCAAAAGGCTGCGAATTGCAATTGAGCCCTCAGATACATCACAGCATTTCTTAAAATTCTGTACTGCGAGTGCAGTTCAAATAGTTGCAGGTCGATTTATTAAAAGACCACAGATAGAATTGATAGCAGTAAAATTGCAGTATGGTGTATTTCCATGTGTGGTGGTCTGGGAAAACACTTTACATGGTACAATCTTTTAATATTTACTTATGAACTAAAGTATGTTTCTCTTTTGTACATATCTCAGTCACAAGTAAAGTTATGTATGGAATAAAACATAACAGGGCATACAAAGAATGTATTCTTTTCCAAGAACCCTACATCCCGAAATGTTTTATTCGTCTTATACCACAGCAATTTATCAACGATTACTTTATGAAATAAGAACAGATCACACTCTTAACCCTTTTATAGTTCTATTTAATGTGGAACGGGTAGAGCGGGTTGTCCACTAATCGTAGGGTTGGTGGTTCGATTCCCTGCCCGTGTGACTCCACATGCCGAAGTCTCTTTGGGCAAGACACTGAACCCTAAGTTGCTCCCAATGGCAAGCTAGCACCTTGCATGCAGCTCTGCTACCATTGGTGTGTGAGTGTGTGTGTGAATGGGTGAATGAGACACAGTGTAAAGCGCTTTGGATAAAAGCTATATAAGTGCGCTATTTACCATTTATCACTTATGTTATAGCAGCCATAAACGGACGTCCCCTCACCAGTCTCTCTCTCTCTCTCTCTCTCTCTCTCGAAGTAAATAAGGCAAAAAAAATGCAGCTTGTCATGTTACCAAGAAACTAGAAAGCGCAAAACCTTACTGTCTGTTACAATACACTGACACCCGAGACACCATACGAGTCCCTGTGAATGAGTTGTTACTATTAAATGATAGTGTATTAAAATGACTGCATTAATATAAACCTGTGATTTGAATTACAACCAGCACTATAGTCAGAGCTGCTGTTATAGAAAATGAATCAACACCTTCTGATCCACGAACTCAGCAATGCTGTGGTATAAAGCATTTTAAAAGTCAGGTTAACCCAAAAGTGAAAAGAGAGAAAATCGCAATTAAATATTCTACACCAGTTCCACTGAAAGATATCAACACACATTTATTTCATTTGCATTTCTTTTAACATTTAATAAATTTTTTAAAAAAGTTATAAATGTGACCATGAAAAATGTGTCTGTTTTTCCTGTCTTTATTCATAGAGTATATATTTGCAGCAGTGTTTGTTATACTGATTAATTAAAATACATTTTAAAAAGCCACCTACTCTGGCACTTACTCAATTAAAAGATCTTAGATGGTAGCACTACTTGTATTGTTCCCTGCTTGATATATCGCTTTCTTTGTATTTCTTCATTTGTAAGTCGCTTTGGAGAAAAGCGTCTGCTAAATGAATAAACGTAAATGGCATTTTTGGAGAAAGCCCAGACAAGTTTAGAAAACTTTTCTTAAAGTTTCGGTGTCAAATTATTCTATTGGAAGGTAATCCCAAATCTGGGGTTTGGGGTTTTTTTTTGGTCGAGTGCCAGAATTTATCTGCAGAAATAGCAACAGATGGGTTTTCCCAGGCCACCCAACATATTGTTCAGTTCACACTCATTAAACCGAAATGAATCTAGGGACAGTGTTTATGTTAAATGGCGGCTGTGGCTCAGTCGGTAGAGCGGGTTGTCCACTAATCCACTAATCATAGGGTTGGTGGTTCGAATCCCGGCCCGGGTGATCCCATGCCGAAGTGTCCTTGGGCAAGACACTGAACCCTAAGTTGCCCCCGATGGCAAGCTAGCACCTTGCATGCAGCTCTGCTACCATTGGTGTGTGAGTGTGCTCTCATTTGTAAGTCTGCTAAATGAATAAATGTAAATGAATTTGCACGAAGTACAATAGTAATGAACATACATTCTCCTCCGAAAGGAATGGGAATGGCAAGGCCAATTCTTTTCTTTTTGCTATTCGTTGAAGACATTTGCATTTGCTGATATTTACAATTAGCTAAACAACTTCGAGCATGACAGCTTTTTGTTTGAATTCTCCCATTTTTCAAGTGATCCAAAATATTGGAATATGTGACTGATGGACTGATTTTTTTTCAATCGATTGTTAGATTGATTGTATAAAGAATTAATGTCTATTCTTGTTGTGAGCCCTGGGTTTCGCCTGTGAAGACTGCATTTGTTGCTTAAAAGGATAAACCAACATGAAGATGAGAGAACTGGAACAAAAACAAGCCATTTTGAAGCCGAGATAAGGAGGAAATCAACGAGAGCCATTTGCACAAGCAATGGGCATAGTTAATACAAGAATTTGGAATGACCTGAAAATAGAAACAACCCAGTGGTGTGAAGAAACCCCAGCGACATAAGAGCCAGTGACATTACCAAAAACCTCCGCAGGGCAGGGGTGAAGGTTTCACAATCCACCGTTCACGGAAGACTTTGAGAGAAGAAATATAGAGGCCAGAACAAAAGATGCGAACCACTCATGAACAGTAAGAATGGGAAAGCCTGATTGGAAATTACAAAGAGAGATGAGCCTCAAAAGATCTCAAACCAAGATTACCAAAGTTATGGAAAGGCCAAAGACCTGCTCATGATCCAAAACATTCAAGCTCATTGGTCAAGCACAGTGATGGTATTATGGCTTGAGGCTTACATAGCTGCTTCTGGAACAGGTTGACTAATCTTTATGGATGATGTAACTCAGCAGACTGAATTCAGAAGTCTACAGAAACATTGTCTGTCAATGCATCCAGTCTAATTCGAAGGAACGTCCTCATGTAGCAAGACAATGAGCCAAAAAACACTGTCAGCACAACAAAGGACTTCACCAGGAGAAAAAAGTGGAAGGTTTTAGACTTGCCAAGTTAATCAGCAGACATAATTGATCATGCATTTCACTCCCTGAAGAGGAGACAGTAGGGAGAAAGCCTCAGAAAAGACTTATGATTTGTGCAGTTGAGTGCCTTACTTAAGGACCCAGCAGTGGGCCAATGTCTTTAGTCACTGCGCTACTACTGCCCCAGGAAGAAAAATTCAACAGTGTGTTAATGCCAGTGGGTCGCCGGCTTCATGCAGTCATCACTAGCAAGGGATATGCAATCAAATATGAAGTGTTATTTACTTTCAGTTACTTTAAGACTATCGCTGCATCTGATATTGAGTACTGTGACACGGTTTGAATATGTTTCATGGCCGTTGAATCTACATAATAATCAGTATGTGAGCGTATTATGACTACAATCCTGGACATACTACATCCACCATGTTGGCATTGTCATGTGACAATCGCATACTACCCCACTACACAGTAGGCGACCTACTTTTCACCTACCTTTTCAGACACAGTACTTTTCTCACCTGAAAATCGCGTGATCTGCCAATAAAGGTGCCATGTTCTAAGTTGTTTAACACATCTTGATGTAAATATCAGGAAATGACCTGGCCATTCCAAAACTTTCTGGGTAATGTAACTGTATCGAAATTCTTAAAAGATACCAAATCTAACCTTTGCCCTAGCCTTTCTTTAAACATAGAATTTGCTCTTTTCCAGGTCAAAGGTCACTTGGACTACATGCGTCAGATGGACACTATCCTTGTAGCAGTTGGCATTCCTACCAAGGAGGGAGTTGAAACTACACCAGGCCATTCTCACTCGGTGATGTTAAGTGAGGGGAAGCTGGAAACTCCAGAGACCTTCAAAGAGAATGGACAACATGAGGAAAACCTTATAGAGGCTTCAAAGAAAAGTAAGGAGACTAACGTGAAGAATGAATTCACAGAGACTGAAGGAGAAGAACACCATGCTGGGAGAGCACAGGAGAACGGCTGGGATATTCCAGACATATCTGACTTGTTAGACTCATTAAGTGTCTCAGAGTCGGAGCAAAAAGACAGCAGTTTTTTCACTTGCACTGAGAACTTTGAAAGGTCAGACCATCAGTGCACACAGGAGGGTCAAAGTGACACAGACAGGGAGTTCATTTCCTGGGAATGGGACACCAATCACTGGACTACTGAACATACGATCACACACCAGTCTAAAAGTACTGAATGTCCCATGCAGGATCAAGTAGCCAAAGGCAAACAGCCTTGTTCTGCAACACTGCCTACACACTCGCTTAACAGCCCGGTCACAGAATACACAACGTCAGAGCACATGGATTTAGATGAGATTAAAGGTTAAATCAGTGGTCCTTCTACTGGAGTACCAATATGCTGCTGTTTAGTGCTTTTTTTTTTTTTTTTTTGCTGTTAAACACCTGATACAGCTTGACTGCTAATTATAAAGGCTTTCAAGAGTTGATTCAAGTGTGTTATAGCAATAAAACACATAAAAGTAAATGAAACAGTGGTGCATACTGGAATTAAACAAACTGGAATTTTATTTGGAAGCTGAAATTTCTTTAAACTTGTCTCAATTAATGGAAAATCATTTTTATGCTAATAATGTGAAGTAGATATAGTTCATTTTGTGCAAACTCCATTCTGGAAATTAGGGCTGCACCATGTATTGTATGTTAATCATATAACAACACTGCTATTTAATAAGCCTGAAACATTAAAATGAGCCCATTGTGTACTGTGAACCTTCTGACCAATCATAGAGATCATAGAGATTCAAGATACCATATGTTTTCTTTGTGTTCATCAATTTACATGTGCTATTTTTCTTCATGCACATTTGGTCGTAATTGTATAAACCGTTTCCTGAAAACCAGCGTAAAGTCTTAATTATGGGCGGCTGTGGCTCAGTCGGTAGAGCGGGTTGTCCACTAATCCGCTAAACGTAGGGTTGGTGGTTCGAATCCCGGCCCGGGTGATCCCATGCCGAAGTGTCCTTGGGCAAGACACTGAACCCTAAGTTGCCCCCAATGGCAAGCTAGCACCTTGCATGGAAGCTCTGCTACCATTGGTGTGTGAGTGTGCTCTCATTTGTAAGTCGCTTTGGATAAATGAATAAATGTAAATGTAATTAAAAAACCTATGGTTTAACAACAACCACTTGAGTTATGGTATCGAATCGTTCATTTCTTTCACTCTCATCTCGTCTTCCATCTACTGTTGTGGTTGTGATGGTAGTAGCAATGGGTTTGTTGCTGCCTGTGTAATTCAGTTTTAAATGCATCATAGGCTTTGTGCATGCTCATCCTCAAATCGTGATGTTGTCTTGGTTTGGTTGTCTTAACACCGCCCCCACACAGTTTTGGCAAGGATGATGATTTCAACATGCGGCCTTAATAGAATGTTAACACTTCTGTTACCGCCATGTTTTCTTCCTATTGTGTGTTAAGGTATCTGCATTCATATGTCCACAGTGGTCTTTTTTTGTTTGTTTGGTCTATCAGTAGGAGAACCCTCAGTCTAGCGTATCTACCTGGTTGGGCAGAAGTAAAGGCAGGTGAATCTCGGCGTGTTCGGCATCAAGCAGGTTTACGGCGTCTGTGGCTGTAGCAGGAGGCTGTGGCTGTGCGGAAGCAGACGAGGGTGGCTCTATCTGTAATTGAGGCTCTCCTGAATTGCGCAGAGAGAGAGAGAGTGGAGGAGACGGACGTCTGGGGATGTGAGAGGTACAGCAGCATGGCAACAGTCGCCCCAAGGCTCTCTTAAAATCCCGCATGAAAAGTGGGTAGATAATAGGGTTCATGGTGCTGTTACAGTAGCCTAGCCAAGTAATGGCATCAAACAGAGGAGGAGGCACGCACTCGCACACAGCCTAAATAAACAACACACAAATGTCACCATGAGGAGCAAGAAGGGGGTCAATATGCAGAGCAGGCTAGAAGAAAGGAAAAGGTCACTGATGTCTAGTGTGTGCAGAGAAAAGGTGAAGGGGAGGCTTGAGAGAAGATGAAAAGTGTGTGTGTGTGTGTGTGTGTGTGTGTGTGTGTGTGTGAGAGAGAGACAGAGAGATATTCACAGACCATATTGAGTGTGAAGGAGGGAAAGAGACAGACGGGGCCCAAAAACGCTCCGTGCCGGCAGTGTTTTCTGTGGGCGAAGAGTGTCAGTGCAGATGGGGGGTGTGAACCGGTGGATTAGTGAATGCAAAATGGGTCTAATTACAGATTTAAATAGGGGAGTTTATTTGTCTTTCAAACATCAGGCCATCATGCACTGTTTGAGCTGGTGTTGAGGTGTGTAATTTAAGCTCAATTAGAAAGATTGTGTGCCTTTCGAGTTTGTAATGCGATTTGTAATGACCAAGGAGTTTTGGATGCCTACCTGTGCCATATTGGTGATGAAGAACGGCAGCCATGCACTGAAGAACAGCCCCAACAGCACTCCCAGTGTCAGACTAGCCTTCAGCGCCTTCTTCCCCTGCCTGTGAGCCAGACGCCGTTCACTGTTTACCGAAAGCTGTGAGAGGGAAGGCCACACGCATTCATACAGACTTGACTAATGTTTCATTTTTTTCTTAAATGAGGTATGTTGCTTATGTTCAGATTTCTCAGAAAGTTATTTTGTTTAGTTTTCAAGAGTATTATGAATACACTCTTTGGACTTTAAAAACGTCCTTTCAAGGGTTTTTTTTTGATTATTTGAAGGACATCACCAGCGATTGCTGTACTCTTCACTTTTATCTACTGGAACATACAGTAGAAGAGCAAAAAAACAGAGTTACAGCAAGAACGTATGGTTGCGTAATTTACTTGCACTTTAAAAATTTGTCCAACAATTTCAACTTTTTAAAAAAAAAATTTTTCATTTTGCCTTCGTTCACGTGTTTCTATACCACGCATCTTTGCTCTCACGTCCTTAATTGACTGATTTATGTTCTCACCGGAGCCTGGCGCATTACTGGAGGATCCTGGTGACTGTAGTCATCTATGTCTTGAGCAGCGTGTCCGAGTGACGGAGGACGGGACGGTTCTCCAGGTGAATGTTGCGGGTATGGAGGATATGTGAGAGCCTCTACTTGACGTGCCTGTCTCCTCGCGGCCAGCAGGATGCGACAGTAAGTGAAACAAATGGCCGTCGAAGGAAGGAAGAAAGTGAGGAAAGTGGCAACTAAGGCAAAAGGCAGAGTGACTCGCAGATGGCATTGTAAAGACAGCGTGCCTGAGTTGGAGAGCTGGAAGTATGACGGTGGATAGTAGGAGCTCAACCATGGTACTGTGGTGTTGATCATGCCATTCCAGGAGTGGTCCTGCATACGGCCCAGACTGTGCCAGTCCATCTCTATTGGCAGGAAGGAAGTTAGTGCTGCCAATCCCCAGGCACCACCCACGAGCAGCAAAGCCCGGGGAGGGGTCATGCGCTGCTTGTAGCGCAATGGAGAGATAATGAAGAGGTAGCGGTCCAGGCTGATCACACACAAGTTCAGGATGGAGGCGCTGCAGCACATGACGTCAAAGCAAAGCCAGACCGGGCAGAACCCGGGAGAGAGCACCCAGGTGCCGCAGAGCACGTTCAACATGGCAGGTGGCATCACCACCAGAGCTACCATCAAGTCCGATAGAAAGAGGGACACGAGGAAGCAGTTTGATGTGCAGCGCAATGAGCGGTGGGCAAACACAAGCGCTATCAACAGGATGTTCCCACAAGCTGTCACCAGAATAATGAGGGACATAATGACCGCCAGGAGCCACGGACCACTTCCACTGATGTTACGATCCACACCTTCTGCCAACGAAAAAGTGGAGTCATTCATCATACAACCCCACCTGCGGCACCCGGTTTCATCTGTTGTCTTTCAGCCACATGGAAATAAAGTGCCTCAACAAACATCTCCAATTTACCTGGTTCAGAACGTCTGCAGGTCACATGCTTCTCAGGTGATCAGTGATGGCATTTGTAGGAATCCCTTCCAGTCTCTCTCTAGCATGGTTCGGTCAGTTTCTCGATGTTGCGTTCAGATGCTGAAGAATTCAGTTCGGAGAACAGCCGAGTGGTAAAATTGCACATTGCCGTGTCTCTGGCTTGCTTCTTCCAAGCTTAGCACCGGTGTGAGTAATCCTGTGCTTGTCAAGTGTGTTTCAAAGCACCGTGTCATGATGACACACATTGGGGGAGGGCAAACAAGAGGTGGGCTTCACTGTGAGTGTGTGTGTGTGAGAGAGAGAGCGAGCGAGCACAAGAATCCAGTGTTTTATACATGTAGCACCTGTTAGATAATCAAAAGGATGATGATATGCAATTTATTGCTATTATAAACTCCATGTTAGTGTATGTGCATTTGTGTAGTGTTCTATCTGGAATTGTCTACAGCTTTTTGTGTACAGCTTTTTCTTTTTTTTCTTCCTCCTTCTGGCTCTTAATCCCTGTGTCTTCCACTCCAGTGTGCCGCCTAACTGAGCACGCTGTTACCGAGGACAGAACGTGTCCGAGCATCGCACTCTTAATGCATGCTTTCACAGTCAGCACTAATTCCGAATTAATGAAGAGTGGCCTTTTTTTTATACTAAAGTATAATTTAGAAACATTTATGCAGAGGATTTTTGGTTTCCATGTACATCATTAGAGATATTTTTCATTTATTTCTACAGTCACATTGATGTTTGTCCATTCTCTCTGTTCTAATCTAAATTGAGTAGCTGAGTGTTTCTGGTGGAGTAAATCGATGGCATGGGAAACAGGAAGCAATGACATACTTGAACTGACTTAAGCAAATATCTCAATATAATGAATCTCTTACGTCAGGTAATTTATTTTTTCCTCACACGATTTTAACTCTCAAACTAGTCAAACTTCTATTATACTTTGTTTTGATTTTTAAACCAGTAAATTAGTTTGATTTGGTCAGACATTTCCGTTCTATGTGCACGATGCACATTATTTTACATTTCCATCCATCCATCTTCAACCGCTTACTCCTTTTCAGGGTCACGGGGGAACCTGGAGTCTATCCCAGGGAGCATCGGGCACAAGGCGGGGTTACACTCTGGACAGGGTGCCAGTCCATCGCAGGGCACAATCACATACACACTCACACACACATTCATACACTACGGACACTTTAGACACGCCACTCAGCCTACCATGCATGTCTTTGGACTGGGGGAGGAAACCGGAGTACCCGGAGGAAACCCCCGACACACGGGGGAGAACATGCAAACTCCACACACACATGGCCCTGGCGGAACTCGAACCCCGGATATTTTACATTTTTATATTTAAAAGACAATTTACAGTTTAATTTCATTTATATAGAACTTTACATAGTATGGGGGGGAATCTCCTCAGCCACCACTAGTGTGTAGTATCCACCTGGATGATAGACGGCAGCCGTAGAATGCCCAGAATGCCCACGACAGACCGGCTATTGTTGGAGAGGAGAGAGTGATGTAGCCAATTCAGAGATTAGGGGACCATGATCGAGAAAGACCAATGGGGGAACTTCACCATGAGTAGTTATACCCCTACTGTTTCACAATAAGGGATTTTAATGACCTCGTCTCATCCGAAAGACGCAACATGTATATCTAAATGGTAAATGGCGCACTTATATAGCGCTTTTATCCAAAGCGCTTTACACTGTGTCTCATTCACACACCAATGGTAGCAGAGCTGCCATGCAAGGCGCTAACTAGCCATCGGGAGCAACTTGGGGTTCAGTGTCTTGCCCAAGGACGCTTCGGGATGTGCAGTTATATGGGCCGGAAGTCGAACCTCCAACCCTACGATTAGTGGTTTACTGGACAACCCACTCAACCACCTGAGCCAGATCCACCCCTATCTAACATCATAGCTGTGATTATAATAAAGAGGTGACTCACAGGTTCGTACGTCACCGTGGAAACCAGAAGCTGCTGCATACTCATCTCGATTTCAAAAAGAGTGTTCAGGATGATTTAAAGTTTCTGAGCAAATGCAATGTTTGACTGTATTATTATATTAAAAAAAAAAAACAAATATCCAAGCGGACACAGATCATGTCATAAAATATTGTTTTATAAGTGCATGACTTCCATGGCATATTCTCAAATCTACATTATCCAACAAGATTATTATAAACAATGTGATTAAATGAAGACAGGCACAGAGTTGTTGGATGATGAGAAATCTGCAGAAAGATGTCGGTCAGTTGACTCTCACATACGCAACAGAACACAGATGAAATCCTGCACCGATCCGATGCTACTGCTCCTGCAACAAAACAGTCAGTTATTACAACAAATCATATAAACTTACTTCCTATTCCACATGCATAATAAACAAACTGAAACAGTGGGTCTAATCAAAGACTGCCTCAGTGTTATGCTCGCAGATGGATGCTAAATTACAGTGCTTGGGGTTTCTTCCAAAAATATCAGCTGCTTGGCCTGCAAACTATGACTCATTGTATTGATTCTATTCTTCCAGACGACTTATTTAAAAGATTTGAACGATGAGAGGTTTGATTCATCACCCAGAGCGATGTCCAGATCTATTGACTCAGTTCCGATATCAATCAATAAATGACTGTACAGGGTCTACACGCACTGCTTCTTTTATTATCAGCTGATTATGTTGCAGCAGTAAAATAAATATAATCATGGAGATTCAGTTAAAGTTTACATTAAACTTTGGGGAAAAGTCTGATCTCAGTCACTTTGACCGTTGTATTCACACAGGGCGGCTGTGGCTCAGTCGGTAGAGCGGGTTGTCCACTAATCCATTAATCGTAGGGTTGGTGGTTCGAATCCCGGCCCGGGTGATCCCATGCTGAAGTGTCCTTGGGCAAGACACCCTACCCTAAGTTGCCCCCGATGGCAAGCTAGCACCTTGCATGCAGCTCTGCTCCCATTGGTGTGTGAGTGTACCCTCATTTGTAAGTCGCTTTGGATAAAAGCGTCTGCTAAATGAATAAAGGTAAAATGTTTGTTGGTGCCAGAGCGGCTTGGTTTGAGTATTTCAGATACTACTCAGATACTACTCAGATACTACTGATCTACTACTGATCTCCTGGAATTTTCACACACGGCATTCTCGAGAGTTTATATAATGGTGCAAAAAACAACATCCTCTGAGCAGCAGTTCTGTGGGTGGACACACCGTGTTGATAAGCGATCAAAGGAGAATGACCAGACAAGTTTGAAATGACCAGTAACTCAAATAACCATTATTTAAAACCGTTTTGAATGGAAATGCAACTCAGAATGCACAACACTCTGAACCTTCAGATGGATGGGCTACAACAGCTACATTTACATTTACTCATTTAGTAGATGCTTTTATCCAAAGCGGCTTACAAATGAGACACACTCACACACCAATGGTAGCAGAGCTGCATGCAAGGTGCTAGCTTGCCATCGGGGGCAACTTAGGGTTCAGTGTCTTGCCCAAGGACACTTCAGCATGGGATCACCCGGGCCGGGATTCGAACCACCAACCCTACGATTAGTGGATTAGTGGACAACCCGCTCTACCGACTGAGCCACAGCCGCCCTAAGAACCAGAAATCTAAAGCTACAGTAGGCAAAGACGCACCGAAACTGGGCAGTTTTTAGATTCCACAATTAAGGATCTTAGAATGCGTCCATAACCAAAAAAATACAAACCAGTACAGCACTATTTCAAGTGTTCGCTCCAAAGCTACAACGCCAAAAACACAGACACACTCAAAATAGGCTGAACCGCCTGAACATAAGTGCAAGAAAGCTTAATGACTGACAGGCGAGTAGACACACCTGTATGTCCTGACTGGTAGATTCCACATCGTTACATTTTATAGGAAGCTGCCAGGATGTGAGGAGAACTCTACCAAACATTACAAGATGAACCAAGCGATAAAAACACTTTCAACCTAAAATCTAAAGCCATGCCAAGGGCTTCCAAGTAATGAGGTTTTGGCTCATCAACATTCCTTATGCTGGAATATTATTTGATTCACTCAGAGTCATTAAAAATACAGACATACAAACAAAAATGCTGCTTTGGAGAAAACTCCCATCGCGGTCCTAGGACACTGATAACAGCAGAGCCTAAAACTCTGGCATTATACTGGGCCATTTTATATAGTTTATTTCTTTCCAATTGCAAACTAATATGAACGCATCAGTCAACTTTATCGCCATTCTTTCATACTTTTTTTTTTTTTTTTAAGTATACATATGTTAATTAATATATAGTTTCATAATTTTGTACTGAAATAACTTGCACTACTAGTATTTTTTATTCCCTACAAGCTTCTATTTTTCTGGCACTTTCCCCCCTTTATTAGAGAATTTAAGAAAGTGTTTGTTCCTTTTTTTATTCTTAGAGATAATTAGAGAACTTTCTGCAAATCTGTTTCTGTTGTACTTATCTTTTTTTTTAAATGCAAATGATAAATAAGCTTTTATCTTATATAATTTTACATTTACATTTATTCATTTAGCAGATGCTTTTATCCAAAGCGACTTACAAATGAGACACACTCACACACCAATGGTAGCAGAGCTGCATGCAAGGTGCTAGGGTTCAGTGTCTTGCCCAAGGACACTTCGGCAACCCCACGATTAGTGGATTAGTGGACAACCCGCTCTACCGACTGAGCCACAGCCGCCATTCACCCATTCACACACACCAATGCAATGGTAGCATCAGAGCTGCAATGCAAGGTGCTAGCTTGGCATCAGGAGCAACTTGGGGTTCACTTCAGTATGTGGAGTCACATGGGCCGGGAATCGAACCACCTACCCTACGATTATTGGACAACCCGCTCTACCACCTGCGCCACAACCGCCCCGATGCTCACCTATTTCACATGCTAAACATGAAGTGTTTACAGTCCTGCCAGCTTGATTGTTGGGTTTTCACTCTAATAATCCCTGAATAATTATTTGATGTATACTTATTTTGAATTGTGTGTGTATATATATATATATATATATATATATATATTTGCCTTTTTTGTTTGTTTCTTAGAAGAAAAAAAATAGTAATTTCTATGCTTTAGGTGAGCAGGACTATCTTTTGTATGGAGTAATGATTCATCCTTCATGAGTCATTTGAAGCTAGTTAAAGCTACAGGATGTAGATATTCTTTGGAGAAAGGAAAAAAAAAAAAGCCATAAATAGTGACTTTCTGAGCACTCAATACAGCTCTCCAGCTCACATCACAGCTGCTGGTTGTAGGAGTTGAATCACCTAAACATTTAGTTTGGCTGTATTGTGTAAATATGTAGACAGATCATTTGTGCTGCCATGACCGAAGAGGTCATCTTTCTACGAGAAATAAATTTAAATCTATTATACAACAGTTACATGGTCCACTAATTAGATTTTTCGAGAGTGCTCATATTTAGTATAACCGGACTAGGATGTTTCACTGTGTGCATCACTTCACTCATCTGTGTTCGCCACATAAAATTCCACTTCCTAGTGGAACACAGTAGAGTTAGTGACATCTTTGGGGCGCACGGTGGCTTAGTGGCATGTTCGCCTCACACCTCCAGGGTCCAAGGTTCGAGTCCCGACAGGGCCATGTGTGTGCGGAGTTTGCATGTGCGTCGGGGGTATCCTCCGGGTACTCCGGTTTCCTCCCCCAGTCCAAAGACATGCATGGTAGGCTGACTGGCGTGTCTAAAGTGTCCGTAGTGTATGAATGTGTTTCCCCTGGGGTTGGCGCCCCCTCGCGGTATCTAGCCAATTTCCTAGTTGTGCATCTCAGAGGATGTCGTCCAAAGGGTGAACAGGACGCTAAATAAATAAAATAAATAGTGACATCTTCATAGCAAACTATACTCATCATCATTGGAAAAATGAAAAGGAAGATCGGAAGCCAATTTCACAGGAAGCAAGTGCTACAAAGTGAGTGTAGCTTCTTACATTTACATTACATTTATTCATTTAGCGGACGCTTTTATCCAACGCGACTTACAAATGAGACACACTCACACACCAATGGGAGCAGAGCTGCATGCAAGGTGCTAGCTTGCCATCGGGGGCAACTTAGGGTTCAGTGTCTTGCCCAAGGACACTTCAGCATGGGATCACCCGGGCCGGGATTCGAACCACCAACCCTACGATTAATGGATTAGTGGACAACCCGCTCTACCGACTGAGCCACAGCCGCCCTTGGGGATCAACTTCCACTAGTGGAGCAAAAATAAACAGAATATTTAGCCATATTGTGTCTGAAATGACAGTTGCTCGATATTCATTTCTTGTTTAAAGAACTGTTGTTTAAAAGCAACTGAATATCGGCCCAGCTGTGTTTACCTACAGCACTCGCCCTACACCGAATCGCAGCCGTGCCGACATTCAGTATAACCTCACTCTTGCTTGTGTGATATTGTTTAATTCTAATAAAACACTATTCTATTCTTCCGACTTCATGTAATACATTTTTACATGTAAACATTCATTATACGCATTATATTATATTATATGGGGCGGCTGTGGCTCAGTCGGTAGAGCGGGTTGTCCACTAATCCACCAACCGTGGGGTTGGCGGTTCGAATCCCGGCCCGGGTGATCCCATGCCGAAGTGTCCTTGGGCAAGACACTGAACCCTAAGTTGCCCCCAATGGCAAGCTCTGCTACCATTGGTGTGTGAATGTGATCTCATTAGTAAGTCGCTTGTAAATGTAAAAATGATATTTCTGTAAAGCTGCTTTGAGACAATGTACCATTGTAAAAAAGCGCTATACAAATTGATAAATTAAATTATTATATGCATGTCCAATCGGAATTTGAGGTCTATTTTCAGGTTGTATTCGGAATTACGATGTTTATTTGTGTACACTCACCGGAACATTCCTGTATACATAGTTGTTGTAAGCATGCCTGCGTTGCCACTCCTAAACACCTAGCCTACACCTAAGCATCTGTTAGCTCTCACAATTCCTCATATTTCCTTTCAGTGGATTTTCCGAATAAGGTGTGTTTCCATCCATCCATCCATCTTCAACCGCTTACTCCTTTTCAGGGTCACGGGGGAACCTGGAGCCTATCCCAGGAGGCATCGGGCACAAGGCGGGGTTCACCCTGGACAGGGTGCCAGTCCATCGCAGGGCACAATCACATACACACTCATACAGACAACAAATTTCCGATGAAAACAGGCATATCCCAGGGGATGGAATCAGACCTTGGTCTTAATCTGAATGGAGCAATCATTTACATGACTCAGTACTAATTAGAATATTGCCAAATTCTGATTAACATCGACGTGCCCGTAAACGTCGCCAATGGATATGCAAATCTGCTGTGACATCATCCTGCTATATCTAGAGGATTTTGGGTATGATTTAGAGACTTTCCCCTGAAAACAGCTAATCCTATCACCATCCTCAACGGATATACTGACCTTAGTAGCATTGCTATACAGGAGATATGGAGTCCTCAGGTCATTCTGGCAGTTGGAGTACGCCATGCCCAGTCCTACTCCTGCGCCAAATGTGATTGGCATTGTCCTACCTGTAATCACAGGTCAAATGCTCTCACAGTGTTCATCATTACTAGAACTACAGCAGGGTCATTATCACACACTTACGTTTGAAGAAGACCACAGAGAAGACGATACCTAAACCAAGACCAGCAGCTACAGGGGCCAAAAAAAAAAACACACTGGCTTACATTCAAATACACACATTATTTATTATTATTATTATTATTATTATTATTATTATTATTATTATTATTATTATTATCACCATAATCATCATCATCATCATCATCATCAACAACCAGTCACATAATTCCAAAAGGATATGTAGTGTATTTCTCACACTAGGACAGTACTAATGTCTAATAAGACCATGTTTATTATCATTCCACACTAGCTTTATATCTGAGGGATAAACTAGCTAAGTGTCACGTAGAACGGAGTAACTATGTAGTCAATACATTCAAATAAATGTCGGTTCATCCGGGCATCCCATGAATCGACTCGCATAGCATTGAAGCTACACAGCACAGCTAAGCAGCTAGCATAACCCCGACTGAAGGTAGCTATCATTAGGTGACGCGGGCTGGTTTCCAATGGTTACAGGACGCGCTTACCGACTTTGATGGCGCAGTCCGCAAGGCAGCGGTCCCATTTCTGCCCCAGCTCTTTCTCAGACATGCTGAATTTGAGAATGTTAGCTAGCAGGCGAGGTCGAACTGACTTTTTCAATCAGAAGACTAAGCTGTCATGTTTTCTCTTTGAGTGTGAGGTCACATATACACTGCAGCACTACTGCCCCCTGCTGGACCGGCGATGGAAAGAATCAGAATCAGAATCAGAATGGGTTTAATTGCCGAGTACAGTTTTTTTTTAGCACATACATGGAATTTGTTGTGGTGTTGTTGGTGCACGTGTAGCGGAGTGAATAATTCCCCTTGCTATTAAAATGTAAGTTTTCATTTAGCCGGTAATTTCTATACGTGACAGGCTTTTCATGTAACACCAGCGCCATCTATCGGTGCTATTCTGCTGAGTTCTTTTTTTTTTTTTTTTTTGTTATAACAATTTTTATTGATTCTCATACACTTTTCAGAGTACAACAAGATAT
>JAFFST010046727.1:34213-54172 GCA_022414735.1 Noturus placidus
TATTTCTGTAAAGCTGCTTTGAGACAATGTACCATTGTAAAAAGCGCTATACAAATTGATAATTATATTAGTAGTATTACTCTATGAATAATAAGTAACTGAAAATATTGTTTTAACTCTTGGTGACAAATAAAATATAAACTGTTTTTTCTTTTTTTTTTTTCTTTTTTACAACAGATGCAGACTTTTTGAACAGTAGACGCCATATAGTTGGATCAATAGAAAATATGAACCTTGGCATGATCCTCATGAAGGCTGAGCACAGGCCTGGTATCCATCTCTTTCTTTTTCATCATCAGCTGCAGCATTTGTTTCCGATATCGGCCCATGATCAATTCCAGAGCATACTGGTGCTCTTCCAAAGAAAGCCAAAGCTCTGTGGTGGAAGACAAGGATAAATAAAACTAAGAAATTTTCACAATGTTCAAGAACACTAAGCATCTGAAAATCAAATGATCAGAAATGCCTATTAGACATGAAGGAGTAAAGAACCTTTGTTTTCATGCTGAAGTTCCTTGATTTGGGTGTTCTCCTGGGTCAGGAGAATATGCGGTTTAGATTTGGACAGCTCCTGATATCCTGGAACTGTCTCCATGTACTGGCGGGAGGGGGGGAGAGTCAGGCTATTGAGTGTTGTTGAAAACTGCAAAGCTTAATATTCTACCCCTGTTGTAAATAATAATCAATCTTTAAGTCAAAAATAAAATCTTCAGAGTCTGAGAGTTGTTCTGGAAGTCAAAAATCAGGAAACTTTATTGCAAAACAACAAAGCGTGGTCCTCTGCAGAGGACCCCGTTTACACACATGACATCGCTTTTTAAACTTCCCCCTCATGCAGTAACATTACCCTTAGGCGTGGCGTTTAACTAACCGGACCAATCACAATCACCTCAGCTAGCCCTTTACAACCATAGGCTGATGCGCTTGTAACGCATGCGCAGTAAATTGTATGTTTCTTCAAAGGGTTAGTCTTTTCCAGTGGTGGGTGTTTCTATATCGCTGGATAGTCGTGTCCTGGTGCTCTGAATTCTTATCAATTCCGTGATCTCAAATCTGCAAGCCCAGGGGCTTTTGTTTACCTTTGCTTAAACCCCCAGCTCCAGAAAAGTTCCCAGTTTATTGCTTTTTATTGCCCCAGATGGTCGCGCTAAACAAACACATAGGCAACCGCCCATACTTAGGGTAGTCTCTGTTCTCTCTCATGGCTTTACTGCATCGAGGGGCACAACACTTCAGTTCACATTCCAATGAAGCATTGTTCTACATTTTATATAACCGAATCAAGTCTAATATTTAATCATGCAGTAAGAAAAGAGTCTAAATGTTTAAATGTGGGTTATCCATTGGATACTTCACTAACATATTCAAAGGTGAATTATACATATTACATCATAGATAGGTGAATTGTACATATTCCATGTATATTTTCTATAGTAGCAAGGTTTTATGACCATGTTACCACAACAACGAGGAATGCCCGAGTCCGGATTCATTTTTAAATGATTACCGACGCATAAAAAATCTCATCCATAATTGAATGGGCAGCAAGAAGAAGAGTTTGTGATGGCAGTATTTCATATCTGCATGACATTCTGGAAAAACGATGCTCTCCTTGTTGAAACCATGAAATGCAAACATTATCCATCAGTATCCTGTAATGCCTTTACTCAATTGAGGTGTCTACCTGAACGTTTTCTTTCCAATCAGTCTGAGAATTAATGGATTTTAGACTGAATGTAAAATGTAGTTCATCTTAAAACAAATACTTCTGTAAAAGGAGGAGCTTATGCATTGTCAGGAAACATGACTGATGGGCAAGAAGAGGAGCTCCTCATCCTGATTGGTTGGATGTTGTTGGTTCATATCATTTGCCTTTTTACCCCCAATTTACACAGCATGGGGAGCCATTGAGACCCTGTGAGCTGACATTTTATTATCAGCCGCTACGATGTGAAGAGAACTTCTCCGAGTATTACAAAAATGTTCTGATTTTTACATCGCTGATCTCAACTTAGGTTTGAATATGTTGTACTTTACAGAACTTGTTACATCAAGTTCCTGGTTCTTGGCAGAAGAAAAAAATAACTCTTGGAGCTAGGATGAAACCGAAAATGTTGTCATTTTCATACATCGTATATTCTTGTGTACAAATCTGTAACAGAGACATGGAGTAGGCCCCCAAATAGTACCCCTGTCTCCCTGTCCCGGAACTCTTTGGCAACTGAGGCTCATCACTCGCCTTCTGTCTGAGAAATGATGATGCTGGTTTCCCTCCGTCGCCTCAGCGTTGTGTTCCTGCTTTCCGGATTTGCATAGGAGCTGCTGCTGGATGAGGATATATGGGGCAGCTTTAAGGAAATTGTGCGGCAGCCGCTGAACGGCGGGCGGAGAATAGTAAGTGTCAGTGATGGACGGCGGGATATAAATAGCACCAGTGATGGCAGGATAATGCATGGCGCTTTTCACTCGCCACCGTTCTCGACTGGCAGCGAGACGGAGGAAAAAGCAGGCCGCATGTCTATTTTTTTATTTATTTATTTTTTCCGGGTCACTCGTGGACTCCTAGAGGTGCAGGAAGAGCGGTTGATTAATTATTATCATTATTATGATCATGCTTAGCAGGAGCATAAATCAACGTGATGTCAGTCTCGGATGAGTGTCAGAGCAACGGGGAGATCAGGAGCAGGGGGATGTGTCATCTATTGTTATTTCTTTAGTACCTCCACTCTGTTCCTGGAGCTATCAGTCTTACAGACTGTCCCGATGCCGTGTTGTTTTATCATCAGAACGATGTGGCTATGAGAAGCATGGACATTTATTCATTTAGCAGACGCTTTTATCCAAAGCGACTTACAAATGAGAGCACACTCACACACCAATGGTAGCAGAGCACCAAGGTACTAGCTTGCCATCGAGGGCAACTTAGGGTTCAGTGTCTTGCTCAAGGACACTTCGGCATGGGATTCGAACCATCAACCCTACGATCAGTGGATTAGTGGGCAACCCGCTCTACCGACTGAGACACAGCTGCCCTGTACAGTTTACTGGACAGTATTTAGACTGGAATTGATATAGAGCGAGTCGTATAGAACGCCCCACGCCGTTAACACCCTCCCTCTAATAACCCTCACATATTCCTCCAAGATTGCCTCATAGCAATTTACATTTGCCTGTTAATGGCTTACTGTAAGTCTCCAGGGAAGAAGGGTGTCTGACGGGAGGTATCGGCTTTCCGTCCACATCCCACTACCCACTCCTGCTACCGTTCTCTTTCTCTCATTCAGTACCTCACCCTGTTTACGTCTCGCGCTAATGACAGCTCGACAGCGCCGTAACAAATGCAGCGAGCGCTTGTCGTTGTGTGTGGGATGCGCAGCACGCCTGCCGGTTACCGGCGTCTCTGTGTGTGACTTTTATGAATATATGGACCAGGATGAGGCCTCAGGCGGATTTGTCTTTATAAAAGCGCTTTGACACATCTGCCACTGGCCCACTTCATTTATTCCACTCGCGTAGATTAAGGCTGGCATTACAAGTAAGGTCACACCATGCATCCTTGTTACCCTGACACGGGCGCGATGCCACGCATGGCCGGTCAGACGGGCGAGCTGAAGCAGCCATGGCAGGGGGAAATTTTCATCAGAGCCTACTTGAGCCACTTCCTCCCTTTCTCCCTCGCTTCTGTCTTCCCAGCTCTCCTGACGTGTAGCATGCTGCTTTTGCATGACTTGCTTTGATGAAGGATTTCTGTTCCTCCAGCTCTGATGTTCATGTTCGCCCATGTGTGCGCTGGCTAATCCAGAAGCACTCGCACATCCGCTGGATTTTGTTCGGCAGTGCAGCCTTGCTGGCGAAGCGAGGGCTCATTAGTAGGGAAGCTGAGGACTCGACCGTCCTTGCTCTGTTTGATGTATGTGAGGCAGAGAGATTTTGAGCCTGGTAACTCTTTGAAGGCCCATCAGCTCAGTTCTCCCTCTGCTACAATGAGCAAATAAATACACAGAGGAGAGCAAGATCAATGTCGACCTACTAGATCATCACGCTGCACAACAGCAATAGGCGTGTGTTTGTATTTGTGTTTGTTGGATATGAATGTGTTCACAGTTGCTTCCCAAATCTAACGCACACTACATCTCATCTCCCTAGTGCCTCGTGTGTGTGTGTGTGTGTGTGTGTGTGTGTGTGTGTGTGTGTGGACGGTCTTTTTTCCTCTAGCTTTATCCCTTGGCAGACTCATAACTCTTGAATGAACTCCATTTCACTCTCTTCAAGTTCCATGCAATCTCCCTTCTGTCCATCACTCCAGTCTGGGTGGCATTGGACCTCTGCCCGCTCGTTCCCACCAGCTCAGGCTCGCTGCTGTCTACAGCTATCTCGTCAAACGCTGAAGATAACACTAGACTCTTTGACTAACCTCGGCGTATTTAGTTTTGCAACTATTTTCTCGGAGTTCATTTTGCTCTCAAAAGTAAATGCGACAATGAAATGATAGTTTTGTTCATTTATCAGACATTCTGGTCAAAAGGGCATGAACAGGCTGTCTCAGGTTGCACTTCTCTACTGTTCTCCAACGGTTATTTATCTTAATAGCTTTAAATACTTCACAGGAAATTGCACTCCTGAGCCAGAAAGACAAGAAAGCAAATTATACGTCACGCTCCGGCTCAACCTTTTCAACAGAGCACTCCTCTTTGTTAAAATATCTATTTAATTACTACGATTTATAGTCCCAGATTTTTCATTACAGTTAGAACTGAATTCTCACATTTTTAATAACCATGTATGTCAAAATGTGCAACTGAGACTGTAACCAATGCCGAGTCATCATAATACAAATCCTAATCTGTGAAAGTATGTGATTATGTAAGGCCGGTTGATACAAAACATTTTTGAGATTTGCAAAATCTGTGAAAAGCCATAACATGGCAGACTCAGGGACTCTATGAGGAATCATGTGCGAAAGTCTTAATGAACACACACACATACACAGATACAACACCAAACACAGTACAATATATTCAATACTCCAAAAACATTGTCCAGAATCAGGCAGAGGTCAAGGCAGAATAGCAATAAGAAATAAATGAAGACCAGAGTAACAAATCCAAGATATAAAGGTCAACACGCATAAAGCAGATGCAAGAATACGGCTCAAATACAAGTGCAAAGCAAGACTTCGCAGTCACTGTGTTTACATGGACAACAATAAACCACTATTAAACCGATTAATACAATAATCTGATTAAGAAACTAGCATGTAAACAGCAATTTCTTTATTACCTTAATCCGATTAAGGTCATACTCGAAATAAACACACATCGAATTAAGACGTGTGGAGTACTCCTGTTTGAGTCGCATTGTCGACGTGCGTTACAGACATGTAAACAGACATGTAAACGTACAGACATGTAAACACAGCTGGGAGGCTGTGGCTCAGTCGGTGGTGGTTCGAATCCCGGCCCGGGTGATAACATGCCGATGTGTCCTTGGGCAAGACACTGAACCCTAAGTTTCCCCCGATGGCAAGCTAGCACCTTGCATGCAGCTCTGCTCCCATTGCTGTGAGTGTGCTCTCATTTGTAAATCGCTTCGGATAAAAGCGTCTGCTAAATGAATAAATGTAAGTCTCATTATTAACGCCGTGTGAGAGTTTTCACGGCATTTTGCGACAGGACACGATCACACACGGCAGCGCTCAACCGTTTAACGGAAAAAAGAGAGCATGGTTTGCATCCCAAACCGCGTACTTTCCTACTATAGACCTGCAGTAGGAGAAATACATGTATCTCGGCTACTATATAGATGCTCAGTACGCGGTTTGGGACGCAGCCCATGGCTTCAAGCAGTCGGCTATTTGCACGTACAGCATGACAAATAATTAACCGCACTGGAAGCAGCCCAGAGCTTCATACAGTCCCATAACGAAGACGGACTGTATGTTAATACCTGAAATTCCGGAGGGAACGTCGGACGTCGTGGCGCGGTGACGTAATGACGTGTGCTGTTAATCGATCTATGATCTATAACATGTAAAACAGGAACATGAAAGGACTATTCTAAAAGCGACTCATGTAAACACCTTAATCACATTATTGTCTTACTCAGAGTCAGGTCAATAATCAGATTACTGCTGTCCATGTAAACGTAGTCAGTAGTGAGACACTGTCCAAGAGCTGTTAATATACTGTAGCAGGAAGCGAAAATGTCGTGAGTCGTTTTTTTAGAATGAGATATAATACTGTAAGTAAACGACGGTACTTACAATCCAAGTGCAGATGTACCACATTGCTTATGCATTTCTGATTCATAAAATGATTTTTTTTTAACTACGCAATTACTTTTGACAAGCACTTAACTCCATATAGAGTCTCCAGTTTCGTTTTTATTCGTTATTCGTCCTACCTAATGATCTGCCGTAGTGTAATTTGCTGAGGTGTTTGTTTCTCAGTTGGTTCAGTCACAGATTGTCAGCTTTTCTCTCCAGTGACGAGTACAAAGATGCTTAAACGATATCAAGACGACATTAATGGGACGTTTGGATTTCGGCCTGAGTGAAGGATGTGGTTAAAAAGCAACTATGCTAGTCACAAACATGTCAAATTATAAAAAAATATTATAAGACAGGGACGAAGAATAATCCGTGTCGACTAGCTGTTAAAAATGACCCATGGGTGTTGGGGCCAAATCTTTAGGCTAGACCAGCCCAGTCCTTGACATTCTCATCATGTAGTGCACAGTGGAGTAAGACAATAATATTAGGTATTAAATTATAATAACCTGTGTACTTAGTGTAGCTTTTATTCTGTACAGATATTTATGATTTGAGCTTCAGTGGTGTCTCAGTCATGCGCTTTCTGACTCTTTATCGCCTTCTGTCTTCATCCTGCTGTTTTATTTCCTAATAAAAACGAGTTAAGAGTTGACTAGTTGAGTCAGCATCATTTTTCTCCGTGCTTCCACGGCTCTCCTGCTCGCACAGACGTCCACGTAGCAGATGTTTCATGTGTCCAGAGACAGAACGAGGTGAACGTGATGGCTATTTTTCTCCGATCCCATTTAGTGCTGTAAATCCGACACAAATCTCTGCTTTTTATTTATTTTTAGTGTTTTTTTTTGTGTGGAAATCTATTCCAGGACGCGACTTAACGGTCTTAATGTACTCTTGAACACTTCAGGCTAATTTTTAGTCGTTCTTTAGTTAAGTCCTGTAATTTCCCAGCATTCATTCAGGTCAGGAGTGGCAATAATGAAATGAATAAGACAGTGGTGTGATAAGATGAGCGGGAGAGTCTGTTCTCGAGGAATCGTTTTAATGAGTGTGCTGCCGGCATATAATTCAGTGGGTGGATAATTATAAACACAAAGAAAAAGATCCCTCGCTCTTTCTCTCACTGTCTCAGATCACCTCAGCCCAGGCAGCCGTGTCCTATCGGTGATTTATCCTGTAAATAGAAAAACGCACACCCTTTCCATGCTCCGCAGCCCAGATGAGCCCAATATAGAGACGTTTAACCTGGGCCGGCTGTTTTCCTCTCACATAAAACGCAGCAGCGAGTAAACAAGAGTTAGCAAGCCGCCATGTGAAATGAATATTGTATACACATATTCCAGCTAAATGTTGTTGTTTATGTCAGGGATGGTGTTTATGGTGCTAGCTAGGCCTCTTAGTGCAGTTAAGTTTCCCATCGTCCCACCCTGGCTATCAATCTTTAATCTCTCTCTCTCTCTCTCTCTCTCTCTCTCTCTCTCTCTCTCTCTCAAACACACACACAGTTTTTTATATGTTCACTACTTATTCTTCAGCGCTCTGCTCGTGCTGCCTGCAGTTTCTCTCTCCCTCTGTCTCTCTCTCTTCCTTCCGCGCTCACCTTCCCTCCTTCCAGATGGCGCATTTCACAACCTGCTAGGCACGATCAATCAAGCCCAGATGCAGACTGGGCTATTAAGGTCAGTAATGATCGTCCTTTGAGCGTTATGAGCCCGGCTCCTGTTGTAAAGCAATGCATCAAACTGTTTCCGCCGCCCGCTTTCGGCCGCCCCTTAACAAGCCGGCTTAAAATATCGGCCCGAGGATAGGAAATGAAAAGGGTACAACCTTATCTCTCCAAAGACAGGCCGTTGTAGCCCCGAGGTGTAATAAAACTACAGGGCCCGACCGTCGCCAGGAGTCATCTCTTTTATAAGCAATATCTTTCAAAGTTCAGCTAAGCGGTGGGCACTGGGCGCTGGATTGGACTGTAATGTATCACAGGGTGTCTGGCTCTCTTCTGCCAGGGTCTGATGGTCCTTTCTGCTTCACTACCCCTCGTCATCCTCCTCCTCCTCCTCCTTTACCAGGGGACTTCTATTTATTACATCTACGGCCAGAACAGTCCTCCTCTGGTCTCCTGGGCACTTGCTAAAACAATAGAGGGTCCACAGGGATGTCATGTGGGTGTGAACGTGTGAGCGTGGGTGATTGCAATATCGCTCTTTTGTGTGCCGAAACCCGATATCGCATCTGTGTGAGCTTGGCTCTGTCCGTGTGCATTTGGCTCACTGACTTGGAGCACTTTGCATATGCATGTGAATGAGCATATGTGCACGTCTATGTTTGTTTCTGCGAGTCTGATATAGATGCACTCGAGCGGCCTACGCCTTTAAAGCCAGAAGGCCCTTGTCTCTCTCTCACACTCTCTCAGGTCCAGCCTCGGCCTTAATTTACGACCCATTCTGCACAAAGCCTCTTAGGCGGGCTGCAGCTGGAGGATAAATCTCAATCTCCCCCTCCTGCTCTTGTCCATCACCTTTTTTTCTGTTTATGTGTGGATATAAACCGACCATTATTAAGACACCATTATCAGGCATAAGAGCACAAAGAGGCGGCGAGTGTGTGCGTGCACCACTCTTAATGAACTGAGTAATTAATTAATTAGTGCTTTGAAAGTCTGGCCCACTCTGGTATAAATAAAGGATGGCTGTGTTGCGACGTGATGGTGCTGTTTATCTCCTGTCTGGAGGCCAGCTGGTGTGTTCCTCACACCTCCATCACTGCCATCAGGCCTACTAATGTTTACACACCACCCATTGGTCACACTCACAGACCTATATGTTATGCAATGGCTTCCATATGCTTCTGTCCCGCTCTGATCTCTCTCTATATACAGTACCTCACAAAGTCAGCCTGGATGTATAGAGGAGAGCGGACTGTTATTTAAGTGGAGTTATATGTAACGGATAAAACACGGGGCATGGCGTCACAGGAAAATAATCAACAGATTATCGGTTATGTGTTGTTCCCATGCCAACGTTTTCCTATGACAGAACTAAAGTGTAAGCATAATATCCTTCTTAATCCACTGCAATTTACCAATAACGATTTTTATGTGTTCAAGAATCGTATTTTTATCCATTTATAGTTACGTTTAATGTTGTGGAATTCAGTTCCTGTTATCGCAGCTATAAACATCATTCCCTTACCAGTCGTTCCCTTTATTCTCTCTCTCCCGAAGTATAATAAGACCAAAAGAAATGTGCAGTTTGTCATGTTTCAGCAAAACACAATAGACTTTTCTTTAGTGGAAAACACTAGAGACTCCTTCCATATCAAAACCTTATTATTATTATTATTATTATTATTATTATTATTATTATTATTATTATTTTAAATAACAGCCATTTAAAAATCCATTTCTTTTTAGTTTTCATGTATGTAACAGTGATCTGATTATATCCAGAGCTACTGCACAGCATTATATGTGGCGGCTGTGGGTCAGTCGGTAGAGCGGGTTGTCCACTAATCCACTAATCGTAGGGTTGGTGGTTCGAATCCCGGCCCGGGTGATCCCATGCCGAAGTGTCCTTGGGCAAGACACTGAACCCTAAGTTGCCCCCGATGGCAAGCTAGCACCTTGCATGCAGCTCTGCTACCATTGGTGTGTGAATGTGTCTCATTTGTAAGTCGCTTTGGATAAAAGCGTCTGCTAAATGAATAAATGTAAATAGTATTAAACCAGCCGACCAATCAGATTCAGTAATTCAACAGAAGTGTGCTAGATTTATCATGTAAGAATTTCTCAGTTGTATTGAAAAAATTCACTGCTGTACCCGGACAAAATACATGTAATTTACAAGGGTTCACTGTATATTATATACTTATGGTATACATTGTGTTAAGAAAAATCAGGTGCTGTGACCCTGTAGAAAAAAAATAAGTAATATGTGCATATGGATTGAATAGATTTAATCATTCTCAATGGGATATCCAGTGTTTGATGTATCCAGCGTTGTCCTGGAATTGTTCTGAGGACTTTGATTAGCTCGGTTCTCTAACAAACAGTTTTATTTATATTTAAATCACACAGCGCTATAATTGCACACAGATACACTCCATTCAACTAATTATGTGAATTCTGATGAGCACCAGAACTAATTTAAAGGATTCACAGGTGACATATCGAGTAAATAATTTTGCAAGGTATATTGATTGTCACACAAACACACACACACTTGTTGATTCAAGACATACAATCCAGGTGTAAGTCCATTTCAGTTCCAGATTGTAACACAAAAAAAAAAAAAACTGGGAACGTTCAGAGGGTGCGAATACTTATACAAGGCACCGTGTTCACACCGAAGTACGGGTACAGCATGTGTGTGCTGAGTTATATTCGAGTTCAGTATGGGTGTGAGGTGCATTATTGAGTACACACACACACACACACACACACACACACACACACACACACAAATATATATATATATATATATACAAAGCACAGCACCTCGAGGCAATAACACGGACAGCTTCATGGTGTGGTGTGTGCTGACTGACGAGGAAGATAAAGTCCAGGCTGAGGGACTGTAGTCCAAAATGTATCACGGGTGAATGTATTCCACCAGATGGAAGGGATCCGTATGACGCTGCGGGCTGGACTTGTTTTCAATATAAATATGAAGCTCGCCAGTTGATATCTGGTAACACAATATGCTGCTAGTGTTCCTGCAAGCCAGTTTTATAAATCATCCGTCTGGCTGTCAGAGACGAAGCATGAGCTGGACAGAGCTGAAATGATTTACGGCAACCTTCTTTCAGTCAACAAACCTGTTTAACATGTGTGATATATATATATATATATATATATATATATATATATATATATATATATATATATATATATATATATATATAGAAATGAACGTACTTTCAAATGGCCACTGGTCAGATAATATCTGATGAGCTGTGGTAGAGACAGGTCGATATTAGACAGTACTGTAATTCGTGCTACGGTCAGTACATGTACATGTGTATACATGTTATTTATACTGCATATAGGAACATACTGACACATAATACTATAGGAAACGCACACACAGACACACACCTACACTGTTCTCCCTGTGTGTTATGACATTCTCCACTCATGCTAGAACTCTGTGTACTTTCTGAGGAATAAAAAGCTGTGTGTTGTTTTGAGCACACTTGGCTCTTCTGTGAACCGTTTCTGAATTTCGACCTTGGAGGAAAGTTTGCCCATTATTCTGCCCACGCAGATATGAAAATAGACATCATTTCACAAGCTGCACCTGACACAGGGACAGGACAGTGTGTGTGTGTGTGTGTGTGTGTGTATGGGTTGTGTGTACACGCCGTTCATATATTCAGTATATGTCCTCGGAACAATTTAGAGATGCCGATCAGCCTACAGGGCATGTCTTTAGACTGGGGGAGGAAACCCGGAGTACCCGGAGGAAACCCCGGAAGCACAGGGAGAACATACAAACTCCGTCCACACGGGGTGCAGGTGGAAATCTAATCCCCAACCACACGAGGTCCAAGGAAAATGTGCTAACCACTAAGCCACTGTGCCGCCCAAAAAAAAAAAAAGATTAAATCGAGAACCCTAATGGGTCTTGTAGGGGACGTCTTAAAGGTTCCATGTAGAACCGAACCGTACAACACAGACGTGCTTTAGAAAGCTTAAACCATTAGCCATCGAAAGAACTCTTGAGGAAGAAAACTTTGTTCATTTATTTGCTTAATTACGTAGTTCGTTCTCGGAGTTATCTCTCGCAATAATAATAGTTAATGAAACACATATATAAGGAAAAACAGGAAAGAAAACAAGGAATAAAATGAATTTTTAAAATGAAATAAAATTAAAACTGTTACTGAAAAACGTTTATATTAAAAAGTTATTTATATTTATATTTAATGTGTCAATATACCAATAATCAGCATTTTGACTAGTATTAGTTCAGCAAGTTTCATTCACGTAACAAATATCAGCGTGAAACTTTGAATGATCAAACACGACATACTGTACTGCTCAAATTCATGCAAGAGTATACAACAAATCATTTTTGGTTCTATTCACTTTAAGTATATCCATCCATCCATCCATCTTCAACCGCTTACTCCTTTTCAGGGTCACGGGGAACCTGGAGTCTATCCCAGGAGGCATCGGGCACAAGGCGGGGTACACCCTGGACAGAGTGCCAGTCCATCACAGGGCACAATCACATACACACTCACACACCCATTCATACACTACGGACACTTTAGACACGCCAATCAGCCTAACATGCGTGTCTTTGGACTGGGGGAGGAAACCGGAGTACCCGGAGGAAACCCCCGACACACGGGGAGAACATGCAAACTCCGCACACACATGGCCCTGGCGGGACTCGAACCCTGGAGGTGTGAGGCGAATGCGCTAACCACTAAGCCACCACACTTTAGGTATATATTGACATTCATTAATTTTAAATTAAAAATGCTTTATCCTGGTCAGAGTCATGGTGGATCCAGAGTCCATCATGGGGGAACACTGGCTGTGAGGTGGGAACACACCCTGGATGGGATGCTCTAACATCTCAGGGTACCATGTACACACACATTCACACACTCTTTGACACTTTGGGATAGTTTAGTGTAGAAAGTGCACCTGTGCGTGTTTCTGGGAGGAGAACCTTGAGGAAACCCAGACGGACTCAGGGAGAGGATGTAATTCCACACAGACCGTAACCTGAGCTTAGAATCAAATCAGGGACTGTATTGCTGATCAACAGCTCGCCACCGAGTTGGAGAATATTCCATTTCCACATGCCAATTTGGATTGAGAGATCTGGTGCTGAGCCATCTCTGTCTTTATTTCACACAGACATTCCACATACACACTGACCCTACTCTCTCAGCACCTCTTCTGCATGTCCTTAATGTATTCTCCGTTCACTTATCACAACACCATGCTCTCATCCTGTCTTTCTCTTCATCCTCATCTCTCTCTGGACTCGCTCCTTTGCTCGCTTTTTGAGTGGCAAGGTGACATTGTGTGTCATATCAGCATTCCACGGTAGTCCCCTTCCCTCTAGAGAGTAATTATTTTTTTCAGAGTGAAAGGTTCAATTTGCTATAAAAGAACAAGAGCCCCAGGTACATGGAGGGAGCATGAGAGTGAGAGCGGTAAAGAAACCGAGGGAAGATGGAAGGAGATGATAGAGAGAGAGAAAGAGAGAGATGGAGTCTCGAGACTAATCTGGGACAAGCGAGTTCAGTGGTCTTGTTGGCGAGCCTGTAGGGAGGCAGTGTGCTTTGGTCTCTTCTCCAGCAGTGATTACGCCTCCTCTCTCTCTGACACTGGTCTGAGCCAGAGACTGTGAGGAAAAACTGCAAGCAGGGGAAATTTGGCAGGGATAGCCCAATGACCCAAAAATGCCAGAGGAGAGCCGTTGCAGCTGTGGACTACTACACAACTACATTTATTCATTCGGCAGATGCTTTTATCCAAAGTGACTTACACATGAGAAAATATAAGCAAAATTTATCACACCTATATTGTCATATCCTGTGTGCCTATCACTACCAGTGAAGGAGGTGTGCCCTGTGTGCCTGGCTGTTCCACGACCTCTGTGCCTGTCAGGAGACCTGCCTGTCAGTCCCAGTGACAAAGATGTGTCTCGCCACTTCCCAAGTTAACTTTTTTTTTTTATCTGAGGTTGGAAATGAATATTAATTATTATTTTTTTTAAATTATTCCTTCAGTTACCAGAGAAAATAAATATAGTTTATTAATATACATAATTGTATCTTATGGTCCATTGTTATGCTTTTAATGTAATTGTGTACATTGTTTGTACCTGTAGGAACAAACATATACCTTTTTTCCTGACAGTGAAAAGAAACATGCCCCAAGTGTCTAGTATTAAATCAAGTAATCAAGTAAAAGGCGGCTGTGTCTCAGTCAGTAGAGCGGGTTATCCACTAATCCACTAATCGTAGGGTTGGAGGTTGGAATCCCGGCCCGGGTGATCCCATGCCGAAGTGTCCTTGGGCAAGACACTGAACCCTAAGTTGCCCCCGATGGCAAGCTAGTACCTTGCATGCAGCTCTGCTACCATTGGTGTGTGAGTGTGTCTCATTTGTAAGTCGCTTTGGATAAAAGCGTCTGCTAAATGAATAAATGTAATGTAAAAGACTAAGATTAAATATATATATATATATTAAATGTTCTGCCATTCATTGAAAGGGCTTTAGGGGTGGAAGCGCATTTTGTGTGTTGCCATGGCACAATGCTTCACTTTAGCATGTAGGTTTATATGCCAGGACATACAGTACAGTCCCTCGGTCTCAGACTCTGCGTTATTATATGCAGAATTATGCTGACAGACAGTATAAGTGTGTGTGTGTGTGTGTGTGTGCTTGTGTTTGGTTGGCTGTGTTTATATAGAGGTATGTATGTGTTTAAGTATGCATGACTTGTTTCTACTTTTTCTACTAAAATTGTCACCATGTCTGCCTCGCAGGTCATCTGTGGCAGTGTCTCAGGAACGATTGTGTGTGTGTGTGTGTGTGTGTGTGTGTGTGAGAGAGAGAGAGAATATGCATGCACTGCTTATGAATTATTTTGCAGCTGCTCAGTGGAACAGAGGAGCTACAGCCTGTTGCACTTTTCATACTGCAAACAGATTGGCAGGCTTCACAGGCCTCTGTGCACATCACACACTGTGCCTCCTGAGCTCACACGCTCAGTTCACCGTTCAGCAGCTCTAGCATAATGCGCTCCAGAGAGCTCTCGCCTTGCTTCCAGCACTACTGTATATTTTGTCACATTGCATTAGTACGGCTGCGAGCATTCACTGGCACCATTTTCTTTTCTTTTTTTTTTTTTTTTTTGCAGCAAACTGTACTCACTTCCGGAAACGTTCTCACACAATCAGAAGCTGATTCAGCCGGGGTTGCGCAATAGTACTGTATTTTGTTCCGGTACAGCTGATTTTTCGGGGTTTTTTTCAGGTTTGGTCCGCTCGTATTTGCAGGTTTGCGTTCACATTGAAGAAGTCGTTCTGAACCGTGGCTCAGTTGAACACTTCCATACGTCACGGTTACAGTTTGGGTCTTTTCAATATTTTGTAATCATAAGAGAGACTGCGTTACAGTATATATCAGTAACCACACGGTGGCTTAGTGGTTAGCACGTCCGCCTCACACCTCCAGGGTTCGAGTCCCGCCAGGGCCATGTGTGTGCGGAGTTTGCATGTTCTCCCCGTGCGTCAGGGGTTTCCTCCGGGTTCTCCGGTTTCCTCCCCCAGTCCAAAGACATGCATGTTAGGCTGATTGGCGTGTCTAAAGTGTCCGTAGTGTATGAATGGGTGTGTGAGTGTGTATGTGAGTGTGCCCTGCGATGGACTGGCACCCTGTCCAGGGTGTACCCCGCCTTGTGCCCGATGCTCCCTGGGATAGACTCCAGGTTCCCCGTGACCCTGAAAAGGAGTAAGCGATGTGGATGGATGACATTGTAATCATTTCCCCGCTGTCATTCAAACCCGTCAGATTACTCTGCATGCAGGCCTGAGCGTAGAGAGCTTCCACACCTGATGCGGACCATGCCACGCTTCGGTTGAAACAAACCTCACATTGTAACGATCTCTGAGCTCCAACGGCAGATTTTAAATGTATTGTTTTAATTCTGAATTTGTGGTTCCAGTTCATGAATGCTGAACTAGATCTGACCCAAATGCAGTAATGTGCTCAGAAACCTGGGACACGTTTCACTGTCCAGTTTTATTTTCCCCAAAGACTAAATGTGTACATTATCCACTGATGAAGCACAAAGCAGCACTCATTTCTCTCCTGTCCTTTTGTTCTTTCCAATTCTTCTTTGTTTAATTTTTTTACATCCTTAAAAGCAGAGCCAGTGAAAACAACCTGAAGTGAATTATTCAAAAGGGCATTAAAATGAACACAGAGGCTGGAGGAGCAATTTGCATAGTCTGTTGTGAGAAAAAGAGAGAGGAGAGCGAGGGAGACGGAGAGAGAGAGCGTTGTTTAGTCCAGGCTGTCTGCTTACCAGGCATTGTTGCTAATGTGTCCTCACTTCAAAGCTCTTCTTGTTACCGGCTATTTAAATTGCAAATCTTACATTTGGTGAACTATAATATCTCATCTTCCTCCAGCAATTATCCTCCTCCTACCATCAGATAAAGAAATGCTAGCTCCTAATAAGCATCCACTATGGGGGGCTAATGGCTTCCCCAAGCTCTTTTAATTTCATTCATACTTTTACATAAGAAATTAATAATTAATTGGCAGTAAACAAGCAGTTAAGATGCTTACCACACCGTGGTCAACTAATTGGCTCATTAAATGTAACATTAGGTGGGAGAGGGGCTGTCAACAGGCCCTGCAGGACCCACTCAGTGCACTGCGTACAGGGAGCATTGATCATCCCCAAGCACTGCCAACCTGATTAAAGACCAATAAAGCCCCTCTGCTGCTTGGCATCTCTCAGAAGTGCGCCCCAGCCACCTCCAAACCTGATTTGGAGTGCAGACGACCAGGCTGGCGTAGCCTTAATAAGCGTTGAATGGAGGAAGTTGCCCTTTTTACGAGCTTTATGTTGCGGTGTTAAATGGCAAATATACTTCACTGCCCACAGTTCACTCCCCACAGACTGGGTAGGGTTTAAATCTTAGAACTATTGATGAATTGCAGGTAAATGTGACCTATATGCAGGACAGATTACTAGCCAGGCCTATTCGGAATGTACCCAGGGACCCTAGCCACTATTGAGCCCTTGAGGAGCATGGATTTATGATTAGACGTAATGATTCGACTGACCATTATGCTAAGTCACACACCAATAAACAATAGTGAGTTATTAGAACACGAGCCAATGAATGGACAGTCTCAGAATCTAAAATTAATTCAGAAATGTTATTGATGTATGGGTAAGTGATCAGTTACTAGGTAGGTTCTAACTGGAGCTTGACAAGCATTCATTTTCCCAAATGGGTCACGTCAACAACAAACTAAAATGGGCAAAAGGAGACTCAACATGCTGTCACTGCTGTCCAATGAGTGAGGGCTTCAAAAAGTTTAAAAAGCTGGACGTTTTGGTGGAGAAAAGTAAGAAAAATTATTACTTGTAACGGATGTGTAATAGCCAATATGTATACATTTTTTTGTTAAGTTGTTTGGTTGGTTGTTCTTTTAGCTAGTTGGTTGTAGGGTTTAGTAGCTGTTCAGTTAGCATTTTCTTTGGTTGGTTGGTTAACAGGTTCTTTTATTGTTTAGTAGCTGGTTATTTGCTTGTTTGGTTAGCAGGTTCTTAGGTTGTTTGGTTGGTTATTTGCTTGTTTGGTTAGCAGGTTCTTAGGTTGTTTGGTTGGTTGTTTGGTTGTTTGGTTAGCAGGTTCTTAGGTTGTTTGGTTGGTTGTTTGGTTGTTTGGTTAGCAGGTTATTTGGTTGTTTGATTGGTTGTTTGGTTGTTTGGTTAGCAGGTTCTTTGGTTGGTTGTTTGGTTAGCAGGTTAGCAGGTTATTTGCTTTTTTGGTTAGCAGGTTTTTTGGATGTTTGGTTAGTTGTTTGGTTGTTTGGTTAGGAGGTTCTTTGGTTGTTTGGTTGGTTGTTTGGTTGTTTGGCGAGCAGGTTCTTTGGTTGTTTGGTTGGTTGTTTATTTGCTTGGTTAGCAGGTTCTTTAGTTGTTTGGTTAGCAGGTTCTTTGGTTGTTTGGCGAGCAGGTTCTTTGGTTGTTTGGTTGGTTGTTTGGTTAGCAGGCTCTTTACTTGTTTGGTTGTTTGGTTGGTTGTTTGGTTGTTTGGTTAGCAGGTTCTTTGGTTATTTGGTTGGTTGTTTGGTTAGCAGGCTCTTTTGTTATTTGGTTGGCTGTTTGGTTGTTTGGCTAGCAGGTTATTTGGTTGTTTGGCTAGCAGGTCCTTTGTTGTTTGGTTGGTTGTTTGGTTAGCAGGTTCTTTGGTTGTTTTGTTAGCAGGTTCTTTAGTTGTTTGGTTGGTTGTTTGGTTGGTTGACTGGTTGCTTCTTTGGTTGGTTGTGTAGTTGGTTGTTGGTTGCAAGGTTATTTGTTTGGCTGGTTGGTTGTGTGGTTGGTTGTGTGGTTGGTTGTGTGGTTGGTTGGTCATTTGTTTGGCTTTTTTTGCATTGAGTAATGTGTGGCAGATGGGAAAAGGGTCTCTGCTTAGGTTCCTCGCCAACTGCCCAGGACTAATCAGTCCCTGACTATGTACATCTATTTTGGTGTTTATGGATATATGGTTGAGAAGTGAGATGAGTGATGATATACTGATAATCCAGTTCTTGTCTTTTGTTTACAAACACTGAATTTTCACAGTTGGTAATGCAGAGATTAGCATTGTCATCTCACAATTTCAGGGTCCCCATTTATATTCTCAGCTTGGGTTATTGTCTGTGTGGATTTGTCCTCCCTGTGTTCGCATGGTTTTTCTCCATTTCTCTGATTTCCTCCCTCCTCGTTTCCTGTCCAAAAAGATGCAGGTATTCAGACTGGCCAGAGTAACCTAAATTTGTTCCTGGGAATTTAGAGAAAGCAGTAAAAGTATCTGCCAACCAAAAAGTGTACATTTTACTACTGGACTGAAGTGGGTACGATCCAAAAAATCTGTTTGTATGAGCTTCAAGTACTAACACTTTCCTTAAGTGCTCACACAGGCGTTATAACATCAAAACCCTAATTCCCAGTAATAAATCACAAAAATATAGAAATATCAGTAATGATAAAAATATGTTTATAGATACACAAAAGAAGCAAAAAAGCAAATCAGGAGCGTAAATATTAAGCCGGAAAATAAGACTGGGCATAAATCTTGAAAAGAAAGTACTGTAAAAGAATGAGGAAAATGAGGAAAGTGGTGATAAATTCTGAAAACAGCCAGCTGATGGTGGAAGTGATAAGTTATTCTGTCTAAAACAATTGTACAGGCATTTTGAGAAAAATGATTTGTCACCTGAGAGTATATAGTTTACAGGACATTAAGGACCATCTGCTCTTCATGTAGCTAAAGGCCAGGACGTCTTTCATCTGCACATCTGCAAATCTAACCTGATAACAGAAGGGTTTAATATTGTATTCCACGAGTCTGGAAAGCTACAGCCATTATTTCTGTTCCTAAAAGGTCATATCAAGTTTCTCAGCTGCTTAGACTCCTCGTACCTTTATAACTTTCACTGTAGTTACTGAATAATTCATAGTAAATGGTAAAAATGGTAAATGGTCTGCACTTATATAGCCCATTTTAACCTTAGCGATTCTGCAAAGTGCTTTCCACTGTGTCTCATTCACCCATTCACACACACACTCACACACCAATGACAGCAGGGCTGCCACGCAAGCTGCCGGGTTGGCTTTTTGGTTCAGTGGTCTTGCAATGATGCTTCAGCATGTGGGGTCATGTGGGCTGGGAATCGAAGCACCAACCCTGCGATTAGTGGACAACTTAATTGGCTGACTAATAAAACAGAAGAAGGGGCGCACGGGGGCTTAGAGGTTAGCACGTCCGCCTCACACTTCCAGGGTCCGGGGTTCGAGTCCCTCAAGGACCATGTGTGTGCGGAGTTTGCACAGGGCGGCTGTGGCTCAGTGGGTAGAGCGGGTTGTCCACTAATCCACTAACCGTGGGGTTGGCGGTTCGAATCCCGGCCCGGGTGACTCCACATGCCGAAGT
>JAFFST010046727.1:79145-89259 GCA_022414735.1 Noturus placidus
TGAAGACAAGCAGACTAAGGACATGGATTACTGGAACCATGTCCTGTGGTCTGATAAGACCAAGATAAACGGGCGGCTGTGGCTCAGTCGGCAGAGCGGGTTGTCCACTAATCCACTAATCGTAGGTTGGTGGTTCGAGTCCCATGCCGAAGTGTCCTTGGGCAAGACACTGAACCCTAAGTTGCCCCCGATGGCAAGCTAGCACCTTGCATGCAGCTCTGCTACCATTGGTGTGTGAGTGTGTCTCATTTGTACGTCGCTTTGGATAAAAGCATCTGCTAAATGAATAAATGTAATGTAAATGTAAATGTTCTGCAACATCCTGCGTAGCAATTAGAGGTTTTCTGAAGCTACCAACCCTCAGCCAGAGAACTTATTATTGTCGAGTGGAGTTAGCATGAACAAGCGTATATCCTGCAGCAAGACAACAATCACAAATATAAAGGCAAAACCGACAAAATAGAAGAGAAAACAAAGAAAAGAATTCATCTGAGAGGATATAAGGTTATGAAATGAGTCAGAGCTATTTACACAGGCAAGGAGAAGACATACAAGTTATTAAAATGTAATTAGATCATATTCCGAAGGGAAATGCAAACTTTAAATAGTCATTTTGTTTCACTATTATTATCATCTAAACGTATGCAATTAAACCATTTTGTTACTTTTGATCATTAAGAAACATCAATTAAATATAACAAACTGAACGTCAAAGGGGATTACTCTCTCTGCTTCACTTTGTCTTAAGGATCCGCGGAGTCTCGGATACAGCCGCTTATGTTTTCCATCACTAATTTCTGTCCTACCACGGCGCATTTCAATTCTCAATTCTGATTGGTCAGAAGGTGTTGATTCGTTTTCTATAACAGCTGCTCTTAGTAGTGCCAGCTGCATAGTGAATCACAGGTTTTTATTAATACACCGTGTCGTTTCTATAGTAACAGCTAATCCACTTGGTCTTGTCGAGTCGATTCTGCACATAATTTAAGACTAATAATGAACTGGTTTACAAAGAACAATTGTATACACATTAATGATAATGAGTCTTTATTGATCACATACACGTATGCAGAGTGAAATTATTTTCTTTGCATACCTCAGCATGTCAGGAAGCTGGTGTCAGACCACAGGGTCAGTCATGAAACAGCGCCCCTGGAGCACAGAGGGGTAAGGGCCTTGCTCAAGGGCCCAACAGTGCCAGCTTGACCTTCCATTCAATATCCCAGAGACTTAACCACCAAGCCAGCACTTCCACTCTTGATGTTTTCTGTATGGAGGTGTTTATTTAACATGTACAGTATGGAAGGAGTCTCCAGTGTCAGTGCTTTGTAACCATCAGAGCTAAAGCGGTATGTTTTCCCTGGTATGAGAACGCCCGAGTTTGCGCTTTCTTGCTAGCAAGCTGCTATTTTCTGTCTTATTACCTTCAGGATAAAGTGAGGGAATGTCTCTTTATTACTGCTATAATGTAGGTGATAACACGAACTAACTTGAATCACGGACGTTCCTCAACATTAAACATAACTATAAATGGATATAAAGTGCGGCACGTTATTCTCTTCGGTGAGGTACTGTAACAACGCTCTGCCTCGTGTCATGCCACATCACTCAACTACATCGTTGATTATTTTTCTATAAAATAATCCCATAAGGATTATTTCCTAAATAATAACAAGGATTGTTATATATAAGGATGTTCTCCTTTCATTCTCATCCCATCATGTTTCATGTTTTCAGGGCGGCTGTGTCTCAGTGGGTAGAGCGGGTTGTCCACTAATCCACTAATCGTAGGGTTGGTGGTTCGAATCCCGGCCCGGGTGATCCCATGCCGAAGTGTCCTTGGGCAAGACACTGAACCCTAAGTTGCCCCCGATGGCAAGCTAGCACCTTGCATGCAGCTCTGCTCCCATTGGTGTGTGAGTGTGTCTCATTTGTAAGTCGCTTTGGATAAAAGCGTCTGCTAAATGTAAATGTATGTTTTACTTAATTAAGTGTTATCTAGGAGGAATAGATATTTTGTAAGAATCCATAGATAACTGTGTTTTAGTTACATTGGATTTATTGAAGTAAAAATAAATAAATAAATAAATAAATAAATAAATGCAATCCATTCGAAATTTTCAGGTGTTTTCAAATATTTCCATAGTCATGTGTCATGGGTTCCTACTCGACACCGGTACTGGTACTGCTTTGAACAGCATCCGGTGTCACTGTCAGCATTTCACTTTCTCTATAACATGCTGACTATTTCCAGTGGAGATGATGTCATACTTAGAGGGGATCGATATAGGGACACACACACACACACACACACACACACACACACAACCTACTGTGCTTGTGCCTGCTCTTTTTCTGCTCGCACTTGCTCTCTGTGTTACACACACACACACACACACACACACACACACACGATACACACGTACCTAGACACCAGGTTTGTGAGAGCAAGGAAGATTCTATAGTTGGTTCCCCCTGACATTGTCAGGTGTGCACAGAAGCTTTGTGGCTAAAATTGGAAGAAAACGGCCCGCTCTCATCCTCTCAGCCTCTCCCCTCAGGCTGCTTTTGTGAGCCTTTAACCTTGGCCAGCGGGCTGTAGGAGAGTGAGTAATTCTAACCTTAAAAACCTGCTGATTAAAGCTAGTTTTGTGGAATTCGATTCCACTTAATGCCTTTGGCTCTAAGCCCGGCTCCCAGGCCTTAACATCAACTCAACAGATCCTGTGTCTTCACTCGGGAGGACGTGCACATAGGTGCGTGCGCACACACGCCACACCCACACGCTCACACAAACTAGCTGCGTTATTAAGAGCGAAGAATTAGAACGGACAGAGGCTCACGGCTCTTCTCTCAGCGGGATTCCTGTGTTTTTCTAATCTTGATGTATGGCTATGTTTACCGGTCCACTCCGAGTAATTAATTCTCTTCTTCAGGGAACGGTTTCGTTTGTTTATGGCCACATAAGCAAAATGATCACAAGACTTTCGTTTCCGAGCGCTTCATTTGTTTCCGTTTTGTTTAGACGCTTTAGTGCATTTGATGGATTTGATTGAAGGCTCTCCACCTTTCGCTGATTGCCACGGCTCGTTTTCAGGCTTCGGATATGGTTAAGTGGGTGTTGCAAAACTACTAGAATCACATGAAAAGAACTACGGCAAAGAAGACCGAAACTTGATGTATGGTTTTATCTCGCAGTACGACAGTGTCTGGAGCAAACCTTCCTCAGAAACGTCTGCTGTGCTTTCCTGCTTTGGAATCAGTGTGGCCTTTATAGCAAATCATGAATAAAGCTATGCACCGTGTTATAAGGCGCGGTCTCAATTACGGGGGCTGTTTCTGTACTTGACCGATACATAAGGCGCACCGTGTTATAAGGCGCATACGGTTGTTACGCCAACCTAAGTCGTATAACATTTTTACAGATTTTGGCACTCAGTCCACACATAAACCGCACCGGATTATAAGGCGCACGGCCAATTTTTGAGAAAATTTAAGGCTTTTAGGTGCGCCTTATAGTGCGGAAAATACGGTAGATTATATTTCTCAACAATTCAGATATCAGCAAAGCATGCCGTGATGAGGGATGAGAGCATGAGGGATTTCACTTCTCATTCGGAGACCCCTGATCTTTTCATGATCGACGGTATTACAGGTGCACGTCGATAGTAAATAGCGCCAACAAACTAAAGCTAACAGCATGGGTCCTGGCAAGCTTTGAGAGTGTGTGGGAGGTATAGATCAGCTCGAGGGAGCACTGACTTCGAACTTCTGCCAGCTTTTGAGACCATCGCTATATTAGTCAGGCTTTGCCTGGGGCTGAATGAGCAACCCCTCAGGCTGGTCTACATATTGATGCTTCACTGATACAGGAGTTGGTGTTGCTTCATCCAGTCCTAATGAAGCCGTGACACCAAAGCAGCCCAGGCGGCCTGACTGGCATGCTAACAAACTCAGGAGTCACTGTGAGACAGTTAGTGACAGCGCCTTGCCTTGCTCACACTGATACTGGAGGAACATGTGGAAGGCATGAAAAATGTGCTCGTCTAACCGATTGGTCATAGATTTGTCTTGATTATCTACAAGTTCTCGACTGTATCCCGTCGGTGCAGTAATTCATCAATTTGCCCCGAGATGATATTTTTTATTTTATTTTTTTTTTTCAAATTGCATGATTGAGCGTTCCCGCGAAGGATTCATTGTCTAATGTATTATTCCAAGTATCAAGGTTAACATGTGCTTCAGTGTAGCTGAAGAAAGACATGCATCACACTGTGGTTTATTTTATTATACATAACTCTCTTCTAACACATACACACACACACACACACACACACACATTAAGCCAGCATTGTTGGGGTGCAAAACTGCAAATTGGCAACATAAATAACGTGCCAGCATCTGATTAAGAGTGCCTTCACAGATCATTATGAACTAATGAGAGAATGTCCCGTCTCGGGCAGGTTGGTCGCCTTGCTGTCACTGCCTGTCTGCTCTGATGGATGGCACGATGGGACGCGTCTCATCGAGATGTCTGCAATTGGCAGCTTCCATCAGCTTCTGTCACGTCTGAGTCGTCTGACTTTTCTGTGCCCATTTAAAGCCCACTCTCTTCCACCCGACCCTGACACCATGTACTCCAGCCCCACAGGGCAGTGACTCATGCTATCTTGATGCTTGTTTAAAGTTGCGTATATCTCCTGGGCATGACCGTCATAACTGCCTTCTCTCCAACCCACAACTTTTATCAACACAGCTTGGATATATCTAGTAATGTAGTTTATATTCTCCTGTTGCGTCACCTTTAAGACAGAAGACAGACTGAGTAATGGAGAGAAGGTCTGTATTATAGCACGAATATAATTACACTTTAATTGCTTGCCATTTGATGTGCTGTCATTTGTCACAGCCCACAGACAGCAAATAATGGCTTCTGTCTTTGTCACTTTGTCACATTTCCATGCGGTCTTGAGAGAGCATCAGAAAACCAGCTGAATGATACGCATATTGAATTACTGATTAGCTTTTTGCTGCCATTGTCTAGTTCCTCATTTGCATGTCCTTTGTGCTATTACAAAGTTGCGTGTGGTGGAATCGGATCCATGCACGCCCGAGTTCCAAGGTGGGTTTTTTTTTTTATTTTGTGTGTTAATTTCAGAAACCGAGATCTGAAAGAAGACTCGTCGTTATAGTGTATAGCGCGAGTCTGTTTATAGAGGCAATGAGTGGACGGCATGGGTTGCTGAGATTCCTGCATTGGTTTGACAGGTGCAGCAGTGAGCCTCTACCTGGGCTTTGTGTGAATACTTTGTGTATTCCATAAATTGGGTAAACAGAAGCTGCCTGGGGCTAATTTATTCACTGTCCAGTCCTCACAGTGGGTGAAACAGCATGCATCCATCCTCACCTGTCAATCCTAGGAAATAGGACTTCCTAAAATGGTCCAGACGTGCCTGAGAAGTGCAGCAGATGCACACATGCAGACTGCCCTCTGCTGTTCGAGAGACTGGCTTCGCTGATGGATGTAGTTTTAGTCGTGGAGTAACACCTTTCCAGCACATTTTTTCTGCATTTTTCACTGCTTTTATATACCCATATCAACTCTGTTAATTAGCTGAGTCGTTGAGTCAGGTGTACTGGGAGCAGGAGAACTAAAATGTGCAGGACAGAGGTACATCAGGAAAAATAGTTATATAAACTAGACTTAAGGAATATTTAATAATACTGTAGTTAAAACTGTCTGATTATTATTAGTAAAATATCATTTAATTGGGAGTTCCTCTTAAGCCCATTCAGTACGTTTACATGGACAACAATAATCTGATATTAACCTGATTAAGACGATACTCTGATTAAGAAACTACCATGTAAACAGCAATTTTTATTACCTTAATCCGATTAAAGTCATACACGAAGTCCTATTTTAGTCCTATTTTAGTCACGTTATCGAAGTTATATATAATATATATTATATTATAGACGTGTACACACCTTAATCACACTATTAACATCGTGTGCGAGTTTTCACCGCATTTTGCGACAGGACACGTACACGCGGCAGCGCTCAACCGTTTGACGGCAAACAAGAGAGCACGGCTGCGTCCAAAACTGCATATTTACCTATTATATAGTAAGCGGAATACATGTAAAATGGTAGATGGTGCACTAATGATGCACTTTTATCCAAAGCGCTTTACACTGGTTCTCATTCAGCGAGAGCTGCCATGCAAGGCACTAACTTGCCATCCGGAGCAACTTGGGGTTCAGTGTCTTGCCCAAGGACACTTCGGCATGTGGAGTCACGTGGGCCAGGAATTAAACCGCCAACTCGCTCTACCACCTGAGCCACAGCCGCCTCATGTTTATAGTAGCTGAAATAAGTAAGTACGCGGTTTGGGACGCAGCCCACGGTTTCAAGCAGTCATCTATTTACACGTATAGCATGACAAATAATTTACTGCACTTGAAGCTTCCGTGAAGTTAAAAATAAAAACACCCACAACTGTATACGGTACCATAACGAAGATGAACTGTATGTCGATATGTGAAATTCTGAAGGCAACGTCGGACGGCGTGGCATGATGACGTAATGACGTGTGCCGTTAATCGATCTATGTTCTGTAAAATGTAAAACAGGAACATGAAGGGAGTATTCTAAACTTGACTCATGTAAACACCTTAATCACAATATTGTCTTACTCAGAATACGGTCAATATTTAGATTACTGCTGTCCATGTAAACGTAGTCAATGATAGCTACATCTTCTGACTTTGATAAGCTGCAGTGTGCCACACAAGCCTGAATTTTGGTCCTGGATATGCCCTGCGATGGACTGGCACCCTGTCCAGGGTGTACCCCGCCTTGTGCCCGATGCTCCCTGGGATAGGCTCCAGGTTCCCCGTGACCCTGAAAAGGAGTAAGTGGTTGAAGATGGATGGATGGATGGATGGATATGCAGACATTGGTCAAAGAAGGTTGAGAACCTTTGGCATAGAGCCAAGATGACATAAACATTTAGATCCAGGGCGGCTGTGGCTCAGTCGGTAGAGCGGGTTGTCCACTAATCCACTAATCGTAGGGTTGGTGGTTCGAATCCCGGCCCGGGTGATCCCATGCCGAAGTGTCCTTGGGCAAGACACTGAACCCTAAGTTGCCCCCAATGGCAAGCTAGCACCTTGCATGGCAGCTCTGCTACCATTGGTGTGTGAGTGTGCTCTCATTTGTAAGTCGCTTTGTATAAAAGCGTCTGCTAAATGAATAAATGTAAATGTAAATGTAGATCCAAGTCTACATAAAGAGAGCTTCAGTGCATCATTGTTATTTACTATAGCCCATAGTGACTTACCACTTGCAGACCAGCGCACACATTGTCCTCGGCACCATGGCTGTTTCCTGCAGAGATGTACCATCTGTAACCTCAGACACAGACTCGAACAAACTCGTTTGTTTGTTTAAGGATGATGGAGAGAGAGAGTGACTACTTACTGATATGGGTGCCTGCGGTCTTAATCTGTGCTGGCCTTGTCTTGCTAACTCAGCCTGACTTGCTGTGCTAGGGTGCATTGGTATAATTAATCAGGGCTGTTTAATGCCGGCAAATGACTGATTATTCCAACACACTTGCTTTGCTGTTTGGTTGCGCTCTTTTTTCCCCAATTTCCACCCAATTTAGTCATTACCAATTCCCAGCCCATTATCTAGGTCTCTCTCTCAGCTACTGAGCTGGAAGGGTGAGCGCTAAACATGTGCTTTGTCTGAGACACGTAAAGCCAGCTGCTTCATTTTGCAACTACTGTGTTCATTCCAGATCAGTGGAAGAGAAACTAAACAGACACCTGTGATTGGCCTACACCACACTAATCAACAGTGAGGGAAAGAAATGCCACTAACCCAGAGATGGGGCCAGTTATGCTCTCTTGGACTCCTGGCTATGGATGGCTGTGGCCATGGGATTTGAGTTTACAGTTTCCCAATGATAGGTTGAAAATATTGGCCCCACTTAGACCTAGTTACCTAGTTTCATGTGTCCGGATTAAAAGGGTTCAATCCAGATTAGTGGTGTAATGCAATGCCACTATCAGTATCTGTTTAGCACAACTGCAAGTAGGTATGTTCTAAACTGAAAAGGTTTTTGTTTGTTTGTGTGTGTATTAAATTAAATGTTAACCTTACCATTTGCCCATGCAAAAATGGGGACTGATAGAAAAAAAAGTCATTTTCATTATGGTAAATGGCGCACTTATATAGCGCTTTTATCCAAAGCGCTTTACACTGTGTCTCATTCACCCACTCACACACACACTCACACACCAATGGGAGCAGAGCTGCCATGCAAGGTGCTAACTTTCCATCGGGAGCAACTTGAGGTTCAGTGTCTTGCCCAATCAAACCGCCAACCCTACGATTATTGAACAACCCGCTCTACCACCTGAGCCACAGCCGCCCCTCATTAGCCACCCCTCAAATTAATTACAGTTCCTAGCTTGATGAAAAACATGTAAAAAATCAAATCTTATAATAATAATAATAATAAGGTGTACCCCGCCTTGTGCCAGATGCTCCCTGGGATAGGCTCCAGGTTCCCCCGTGACCCTGAAAAGGAGTAAGCGGTTGAAGATGGATGGATGGATGGATGGATGGAGAAGAAGAAGAAGAAGAAGAAGAAGAAGAAGAATTTAGTCACATGAGGAAGATCAAGGCCAGGAGGATCGCTCAAGCTTGGGTCTGGATATCCTCCACAGCCATGAACGACTGGATAAAATTGACATATGGGGAATAATTAATAGTGCGCCTGCTATTCATATCTGTTTATAACACCGTATCTGAATAATGAATTCATATTCAGTTCTATCTGTAATCCAGATAAAGATTATCCACATTAAAATACTGGTGTAAATGCACCGCTCATGCTACTGCAGGATGTCTTAGAAGCTTTTTAGCCACATGCCTCATGATCTCCAACATTCAAAATTACAGTTCCCAATGCTGTAGCCATCTTTTGTGGAGAACAACAAGAAACAAGCCAAGAATCTGGTGTCAAGTGTTACGAGCTGATCTGTATATTACACACAATACAACAATCACATGTGACCCATTTGACTGCAACATGTATAATACCACCAGATATTCTGTAACACGGTGTGCATATCAATTCTCCGTTCTCCGCATCCGCTTGTTGAGGAAGTGAAGCTCTGCCCTCAGACTCCTCCACTTATTTAGAACTTATTTAGGGGGTCACTGTGTACACTGTCTTGTATACAGACCCTGTTGTTTTTCCCCCGTTCTTTTTCCATCGCACATTGCTGAGTTGATATAACCACAGAATTGTAGATTTGATTTATTCCTGAAAGGCCAAAGCTCCCGAGCTTAAGTGCTCCCAAACAGCATAGAAGAAGAAGAAGAGAAAAGCACCAAAGCCCTCAGCTGTCTTTCTCATGCTGTGGTTTGCTAGGCCTCCATCAGATATGTATGATGTAAAGACTTGTAAATTTTTGACAGTTTGTAGCTGAGACTCGTACAGATTTTCATTTTAGCCCCGTCCCTTCAGCTGTCTGGAGCACTTGGATTTCAGCTTTCAAAGTGTTACAATATAGAGAAGCCCAACCTTAAATTTGAACCTGCAGCATACGTGATTCAGTGATTTATGAATGTACTGTCACATGAAAGGTGTAAGGATGTAAATTCTGATTTTGTGAATTGCGAGACGAACAATATACATAGGATTTGTAGTTGTAGTATGAGGAGTGTTGTTTCAAACCTTAGGCTACAATCACAGTTGCAGATTTGAAGTCCCCGTGAAATGGCTTGAGAGCCATGGTTTGATTCTGTTCCTTGACGTATTTCCTTTTGAAACAGGAAGACAGAGAGACGGAGTGTTGAAGGGCTCGGGTGATTTACACAGCAGCCAATAGCCTTCAAGATACACCACAACCACGCTGAATCTAAACAAACCAGACAGTAGAGTAGAAAACTAGCTAAATATGGAAAGCACTAAAGAGTTCTTTTCAACTGTGTCAGATTAAGCTTGGACGATATTGTAGACCAGAGGTTCTCAACCTTTTGTAACTCCAAGCCTCCCCTATCATGTGATAGATAGATAGATAGATAGATAGA
>JAFFST010046727.1:106778-113499 GCA_022414735.1 Noturus placidus
ACGTATTATACGCCACAGGATGTGCGTGTGACGTCAGTATTTCTGTGGTATTTTAACACAGTACAAAATATTAGGAGATAATTCCCGACCACACATGAAAGCCCCAGACCCCCTATAAGTAAAAGTGTACATCTAAGATGATGATGTCATCATTGGGGTGGGGGGTTAAAATGGCCTGATGACGTCAGATGTCATGCGGGGGTGGGGGGGGTTAAAAAATGGCTGATGATGTAATATATGGACGAACCCATTCACAGGAACTTATATGGCCGACTCGCCTCATACTCTAAGCCTAATAATAAATAGATTTTTTTTAAATGTTGTTTAACAAAGAAAAACATATAATCATTGACATGGTGAGGTGATTTTTGTTTTGTTTTGTGGTGGGAGACATTTATTAAGCGTGCATGGAAGGAGTCTTTCAGCATTGTCAGCGCTCTGTAACAATCAATTAATCAATTTCAATTAATCAATTTGTATAGCGCTTTTTACAATGGACATTGTCTCAAAGCAGCTTTACAGAAATATCATTTTACATTTACAAGCGACTAACTAATGAGACACACTCACACACCAATGGTAGCAGAGCTGCATGCAAGGTGCTAGCTTGCCATCGGGGGCAACTTAGGGTTCAGTGTCTTGCCCAAGGACACTTCGGTATGGGATCACCCGGGCCGGGATTCGAACCACCAACCCTACGATTAGTGGATTAGTGGACCACCCGCTCTACCGACTGAGCCACAGCCGCACTAAACAGTCAGTAAGTTTTCAACACAGGACAGAGGTGTTAGTGCCTGTAAGATTGCACTGTATTAACTTCAAGAGGGAGAATACAGAAAGGTGTAAGCGGTAGAAGATGGATGGATGGATAAAGCCTTGTCATTTAATTATGACGTTTTTGTTGCAAATGTGCAGCGTGTACATGAGATTATTGATTATTGAGTTATGTAGACATTCCGGTTATTTCAGTGCTGAGGTCTGTACACACTACAGGACATACATGACTCAGTTGTGCACACTGATTTGAAACGTCAACGTAAAAAGATCACATCTGTGCGGAGACCTGGAGTAGCGTAGTCGACCCTGCATGACTCGCACGTTAGATTTTTATCTCCTGAACAGCTTTAGTTACTCTCTGATAGGCTCAACGAGGCTTGTATGATGCCAGTTCTGATCGAGCCTCTCTCTGTATATATATATATATGTGTGTGTGTGTGTGTGTGTGTGTGTGTGTGGTAGATGTTTGGCAGGCATATAGGAGCTGGATTTTATGTATATGTATGATGTGTGAGAGAACATCAGCGATGGTTAAAGCGTGTGTGTGTGTGTGCACTGCAAGAGCGGGCAGCATCGTGACGCGGCACGCCTTGTTCCCGCGCGCCACCCCAGCTAATGACCAGAACTGTCGCATTTGTCTGCCACTGATTGCACATCAGAGGCCCAATTAGCTCTGGAGCAGCCTGGCATTCTGATGCACTCATCTGGGAGCGTCATGGAAAGAAATCACAGACAGACACAGACAGAGAGAGAGTGAGAGAGAGAGAGAGAGAGAGAGAGAGAGAGAGGAAAGCGGGAAGGGGAAGGAGGCAGTTTTTATCTCTCCCCTCCTCTTATTCACTGCCCCATCGATCTCCGTTGCCTCTCATCCAACGCCGGCTCATCAGCTTCCCAATCAATATTCACATTCCAATTTCTATAATTGGCAATTTCATCATGGAAATCGGCTCCATCAGTGCGTGTGTGTGTGTGTGTGTGTGTGTGTGTGTGTGAGTGTGTGTGTGTGTGTGTGTGTGTGCGTTTGGAGAGAGGGTACCCACCCCAATCTGCCTGTCTGTCTGTCTGCTTGCTTGCTTTCCTGAAGGACCTGACGATTTTGCAGAGGTTTCATCCTAACAGTGCTAATGTTTTACTGAGAACTCTGGGAACTCTGGGTGGCTTTGGTTTTTGTAAGACTTCCAGACCCCTGTATGAGTCTTAACTAAAAGCTAGTGAAAAGTTGGACAAAGGGGTGCACGATATAACAAGAAGATCATATCACAACTCTCAAAAGCATTTCTATGTTACACATTCTGTATCATGATATATGGGTTCGCTCACAAACTGCCAGCAATACAGTAACGCTGCATTAACACACGTTATATATAATATATCGGCCAGCCCTGTTTGGGAATAGATGCAGACATCCCAACTCTCCCGGACGTACATGACACAGCGAGCATCCTGATTGGTCTCTCTTTATGCTAATTAACATATCAGTTTTCTCGATAGGTGGGCTTTACAGTTGAGCGTCCAAATATTATAGAACATAGGTCGATAAACAGCACACGTCATTACGTCCCCCATACGTTCCCTCCAGAATTTCACGTATCGACATACAGTTGGTCTTCGTTATGGTACCGTATACAGTTTTGGGTGTTATATTTCTAATTTTACGAATACTTCAAGTGCGGTTTATTATTTGTCATTGAAGCCGTGGGCTGCGTCCCAAACCGTGTACTTAGCTGCTATATAGTAGCCGAAATACGTGTATTACACCTTCTATATAGTAGCTCAGTACGTGGTTTGGAACGCAGCCGTGCTCTCTTGTTTGCCGTCAAATGGTTGAGCGCTGCCGTGTGTGTGTACGTGTCCTGTCACAAAATGCGGTGAAAAGTGGCACACGACGTTAATAGTGTGATTAAGGCGTGTACATGTCTATAACGCACTTCGATAATGCGACTAAAACGTCTTAATTCGATTTGTGTTTACTTCGAGTATGACTTTAGTCGGATTAAGTTAATCAATAATCACTGTTTACATGCTAGTTTTTTAATCACAGTATCGTCTTAATTGAGTTAATATCGGATTATTGTTGTACATGTAAACGTATTGAATTTAATAACGATGAACCGTATGATGGGGGTGGGGAGGGGTGGCAGTTGCCAGTGTAGCCACCTCCCTGAAATGAGTTTTTACATGTTGGGATGTCTTACAGTTGTTGTGCCTGTTATCCAGTTTGGTAGCGTTGTTAAAGATTAAATGGTGCAGGCCAACGCTTCTTACGTGTTTATACATGTGCAGTTTATGTAAGTGTTTTCAGATCTATCTGAAAAGTGTAGACGTAGGGCGTAGGGCGGCTGTGGCTCAGTCGGTAGAGCGGGTCATCCACTACTTCGAATAGGAGTACAGCTAAAAGGTCTCATTCACCAATAAACATCATTGCAAAAGACCGTGCAATTGCAATTTTACCAATTCAAGTAATTTCTCCCCCAAAAAAACGTCCAAAAAGTCTACAAGCTGCATGGCAAATTTTGTAAAAACCTGTGAAATCCCGTACGGACTGTCATGAAGTCATTTTCCATATCTGGAGTTCATTTTTTGATTATATATTAATTTTGTATGTAAAGGAAAATAAAAAAATGCGTGACTGTGGCTCAGTCGGTAGAGCGGGTTGTCCACTAATCCACTAATCGTAGGGTTGGTGGTTGGAATCCCGGCCCGGGTGATCCCATGCCGAAGTGTCCTTGGGCAAGACACTGAACCCTAAGTTGCCCCCGATGGCAAGCTAGCACCTTGCATGCAGCTCTGCTACCATTGGTGTGTGAGTGTGTCTCATTTGTAAGTCACTTTGGATAAAAGCGTCTGCTAAATGAATAAATGTAAATGTAGAAGTAGCCAGAGCGGTGGGGATTTAGAAGATGGAGCCTTATATACTGTATGTTCAGTTGTCTCATAACTCCATTAAAAGCTTTTCTTTCCCACAATGATCATTACGTTACTGAAGACACTAAATGGAATGGTTTTTTTTGTTGTTGTTGTTCTCTCGTGCATGCTTATGGCCTGGTTTTGAGACTTTTGCTACTATAAGCTCATAGTTTAGATTCAGTAAGAATTGTTGTGTCCCTTATGCTGGCTGTCAGATGTTAGATTTATGACCGTGTTCCTAAATCTCAGTTTCCAGCCCTGTGCTCCTAATTCCCTTGCTCTGCATGCCTCCAAATGAGCCCGAGTCTCTCGCTCTCTCCTTCCAGCCTCAAAGGACTCATTTCTCTCTTTCTCATAATTCCATTCATTCATCCTTGCTCCAACCCCTTGTTCTTGCTTTCTGTTTCTTTTTGCATGGGTTTGTAATCTTTTCTCGCTTTCTTTGGGCCTCTGAGTGCTGCATGCATGACTCTGATAAGATGTACGATAGCAGTGATAGGATTGTTTGTGGCCATGGTTACTGTGGTACGTATGTAATACGGTCATGTCTCTAGTGACAAGAATGTGGATAATCGCAAACAATCCAAAAACTCGGTCAAAAAATAGGGGCAGGCCATCAGCAATCAGGATAACCTGGGACAGATCTAAGGACAGAAACAGGATCAAAGCCAAAGGGGGTGGGGGTGGGGGTTTAGGGTGTGTGTGTGTGTGTGTGTGTGTGTGTGTGTGGGCATGTTATGGGTAGTGAAGTCCAAGGTCACCGTGTTTGTAGGCCATGGTGCTTACTGGAAGATAGAGTCCAAGGGTTGCCGTGGTGTGACAGATTAGTATTTCTGGAAGGAGTCTCCAATGTCAGTGCTTTGCAACAGTCAGCGGTAAAGCTGTAACGTTTGTAAATTTTGTGCGGTGGGAAAGTCTAGAGATAAAAGCTTTACAGTTTCTCAATAACAAGCTGCATGTTGTTTTGTCGTATTAACTTAAAGTGTGACTGTTTATGTCTGCTATATCTTACAGTATGTGATAACAGGATGTAATTTGTTTTGCAACCGTTCCACAACATTAGGTGTGATTATAAATGGATGAAAATGTACATGAATTGAAAAATTTCCATAAATTCAGGAAGATAAATTGTTTCAAGTATGTTATTTTATCCTGAAAAGAACGTTGCGTAACTGCTAGATAGACTAACTTAAAAGAGAACGAAGCACTGGCAGGGTATCAGCATGTGAATGGGGGTGGTACGCTCACTAAGGGAAGATGATATCATCGGGCGAAGATCATAGAGTGCAAACGAGCATTGCAAATCACATGCTGTTAACGAGCTGCCACATAAATGAGTGTGCTCGGTGGAGCTGGGGACTTGGGGGGTGGTACTCTGAGGGGGCTCTGAGGGCCAACACATAAAGCAGCTCTACAGTGGGATTTACTGCCCCCATCACTCCACCTCTCTGAGCCTGCAGCCAGCACTCACTCACTCACTCACTCACTCACTCACTTGATCTCAGCTCCACCCAACACAGAGGAGGTTTATCATCCAGGATTGAGCCAGAGTGAGCACAGGCCTTTCGCCTGTATGAGACTCATTCTGCCACTCACTGAGCTATTAGTTAAGCTGTCTACGTTGGGATGGGAGATGTTTTGTGGGGTGGGGCAGGGTTGTTTGCTCTATTTTGGTTTCATCTGACCATAGAACCCGATCCCATTTGAAGTTCCAGTAGTGTCGGCAAACTGAACACGCTCGAGTTTGTTTTTGGATGAGAGTAGAGGCTTTTTTCTTGAAACCCTTCCAAACAACATGTGGTGATGTAGGTGACTTCGGATTGTAGTTTTGGAGACTTTCTGACCCCAAGACGCAACTAACTACAGCAATTCTCCAGCTATGATCCTTGGAGATTTTTTAGCCACTCGAACCATCCTCTTCACAGTGTGTTCAGACGATATAGACACCCATCCAATTCCAGGTTGATTCATAACATTTCCAGTTGACTGGAACTTCTTAATTATTGCCCTGATGGAGGAAATAGACATTTTCAATACTTTATCTTATAGACACTTCCCATTTTGTGAAGCTCAACAACCTTTTCCCGCACATCACAGCTATATTCCTTGGTCTTACCCATTGTGACGAATGACTAAGGGCGGCTGTGGCTCAGTCGGTAGAGCGGGTTGTCCACTAATCCACTAATCGTAGGGTTGGTGGTTCGAATCCCGGCCCGGGTGATCCCATGCCGAAGTGTCCTTGGGCAAGTCACTGAACCCTAAGTTGCCCCCGATGGCAAGCTAGCACCTTGCATGCAGCTCTGCTACCATTGGTGTGTGAGTGTGTCTCATTTGTAAGTCGCTTTGGATAAAAGCGTCTGCTAAATGAATAAATGTAAATTTGGCCTGTGTGTTACCTCATCCCGAAACAGGAAGTCGTGGTTGAACAATTTCCTGTTCCTAGTCACCCAGGTGTACTAAAAAAAAAATGTAAAATATTAATGGGAATACACTTGAAATATAGTGTTCTCATATTAATTAATAGGGGTGCCAATAATTATAGCACACATATATTTACTGTTTGAGAATTGTAAATACTTTTTCTTACTCCGTTAAGCGAAGCAGCAAACTATGAACTAGTGTATTTGCACACCTGGTGCGTGCTTTCATCATTGAGCTTCATGCAAACAATGATGGAAAAGGGATACAGTTCCTGGAGTTCCAGCAACCGTGTTTTCCCTCGTGCCTTCACGCCTAAATCAAACATCAAGTTGGATGATTATACCGTACCTCGAGGAAAAGATTTGTGGTGAATTTTAATAACAATATATTTTTTAAAGGGGCGCACGGTGGCTTAGTGGTTAGCACGTCCGCCTCACACCTCCAGGGTCCGGGGTTCGAGTCCCGCCGGGGCCGTGTGTGTGTGGAGTTTGCATGTTCTCCCCGTGTGTCGGGGGTTTCCTCCGGGTACTCCGGTTTCCTCCCCCAGTCCAAAGACATGCATGGTAGTCTGATTGGCATGTCTAAAGTGTCCGTAGTGTATGAATGTGTGTGTGAG
>JAFFST010046727.1:120130-122630 GCA_022414735.1 Noturus placidus
TATGAGAGAGGTGTGTGTGTGTGTGTGTGTGTGTGTGTGTGTGTGTGTGTGTGAGTTTGAAAAAATGTCGGAAATTCGGCTTTAGTTTCCTTACAAGATAAAATAAGATAATACTTTATTAATCTGAAAATAGAAATTAGGGATGTGGAGAGATTATGATGTATTTATGGTCTAATACTGCATCATGTGTGCGCATGTTCGCATTGCTTTAACACCTCTCTGTAAATCCCGCCTTCTTGCAAACCGACTGGTTAATTTAAAAAGGCTTGCAGTGTCTATTGTCCAAATTCCTGCCTCTCACCCATTAGCCTACTCTCATTGAATACGCTATGGTGACGCGTTGTTGTGTACGCCGTCAAACAGTTTCGTGACTATAGCAGCAAATGACAGCTGTCCTGAGTCGAAATAGTGCCCGTGGTCATATAAGGTCATTTTTAAATTTCATGTTATCACAGTGCTTCATATTACACGGCCATTCAAATGTGTAAATGATGGCAGAAGGTGTCACGGGGATCGTCTCGGTACAAGATGGAGAACCAATTCCAAGCACTGCACTGTCCGCTATACAAATGGATTGAAAGGTGGAAATAATAATTCAATATGTTTATTTTATATATATATATATATATATATTAGCACGTCCGCCTCACACCTCCAGGGTCGGGGGTTCGAGTTCCGCCAGGGCCATGTGTGTGTGGAGTTTGCATGTTCTTCCCGTGTGTCGGGGGTTTCCTCCAAGTACTCCGGTTTCCTCCCCCAGTCCAAAGACATGCATGGTAGGCTAATTGGCGTGTCTAAAGTGTCCGTAGTGTATGAATGTGTGTGTGAGTGTGTATGTGATTGTGCCCTGCGATGGACTGGCACCCTGTCCAGGGTGTACCCCGCCTTGTGCCCGATGCTCCCTGGGATAGGCTCCAGGTTCCCCCGTGACCCTGAAAAGGAGTAAGCGGTTGAAGATGGATGGATGGATATATATATATATATATATATATATATATATATACGTGATCTAATCTGATGTAATATAATACTGCGTAAGATAATATAATATATGGTCTAAACATAGGGATCGATAATCCGGAGCACTATTGGCCAAGACTAATGTAAAATAAAAGGGACCGGTATGCTACACACTACGCTATCAATAATTTTTAAGTTGTTCTGGTTTTGTTTTTGGAAAACCACATAAGGTCACCCTAGCTTTTGTGATGTAATGTTTCCCGCATCAGGGACAGTGATCTTTTATTGATTGACTTATTTATTTATTATTTAATTAAAACAAATCCAAACATTGAACATGTTTTTAAGCTCTAAATAAATTGTATCATATTGCATTTCTCTTGACTTTATTTACATATGTGACCTTGAAGTCATCCAAAAATAATCAGATTACATTACTTTCATATTGTGATACTTGGATTACATTACTGATGAACAGTCCCGACCCTGCACATTCGTGACTGACTTTGAATGCTTCAGGTTAGCAGATTAGCTTATGATAGCTGGGTAGAGTTATCAGTGAAGATTATACACCTTTATGACTGTGACTTAAAAATCATAACTTTTCAGTTTATCTTAGCTTAGTTAGCTTAGCTTAGTCAGTGAATTGCGGCTGGCAGTGAGGGCGGCTGTGGCTCAGTCGGTAGAGCGGGTTGTCCACTAATCCGCTAATCGTGGGGTTGGTGGTTCGAATCCCGGCCCGGGTGATCCCATGCCGAAGTGTCCTTGGGCAAGTCACTGAACCCTAAGTTGCCCCCGATGGCAAGCTAGCACCTTGCATGGAAGCTCTGCTACCATTGGTGTGTGAGTGTGCACTTGTAAGTCGCTTTGGATAAAAGCGTCTGCTAACTGAATAAATGTAAATGAATTGGGCACATTTATAACTATGATATAAAATTCCTTTCAGTCATCCTGTCAATTAGCTTATGTTAGTTAGCTGGATAGCATTAGCAGTAAATACTGTTCACATATACTGTACGACTAATTTTTTCTTCTTAGTAACTTTCTTCTCCTGTACAGTCAGTTTATGTTACCTAGCTTGCTAGCGTTAGCATTGATAATTATGCACATTTTTGACAGTTTTAAAAATGCTTATCTTACCAGGTTAGCTTATGTTAATTAGCTGGGCAGCATTAGCGGTAAAGATTATACATATTTGTCTTTACATTTTTTGCCGTTATTTAGCTGGATTGCTAGAAATAAAGATGAGACACATGTATGACTATAACTTAAAAATCTTCCAGTAATCCTGTCAGGTTAGTTCATGTCAGCTAGCTATGGATAGTGTTAGCAGGTAAGATTATGAACATTTATGACTGTGAACTAAAAGTCTTCTCAGTAATCCTGTCAAGTTTGCTTATGGGATTTAGCTGGCTAGCATTAATAGTTACGTTATAGTATTATATTGTTATGCTATTTATTATAATCTTGTGAGTACTAGAAATCACATCACACAGCCCACACTCCTGTTAGATCCACGCTCAGTTATAGACACCATGGT
>JAFFST010046727.1:125130-137121 GCA_022414735.1 Noturus placidus
GTGATTTGTATATGTACTTTGATTTATATTTATACAAAATATTTGATGTTTTACGTAATCAACTGCATAGTCTTTTGAAGGTAAATGTTTATTTTGAAATTGATACATGGAACACGTTCTAAAAAAGTTGGGACAGGAGCAATTTAGGACTAATAGCGATGTGATATAAGAAGGTGATGTGAAACAGCTGAGGCAATCCTCTAATCATAGTATAGAAGGAGACTCCAAAAAAGCCTAGTCCTTCAAGAGCAAGGATGTGTCAAGGCTCGCCAATCTGAAAACGGGATAATCCAACAACATTCCACATAGTTGGGATTTTGGGCATTTTACCTTCTACAGTGCACAATATAATGAAAATATTCATGGATTCCGGTCAAATCTCAGTATGTAAAGGGCGCAGCTAGAAACCACTTCTGAATGCGCGTGATCTCCGATCCCTTAGACGTCACTGTCTTAAAAACCGTCAAGAGTCTGTTTTGGAGATCCTGACATTGGCTCGGGAATACTTTGGTAAAGCTTTGTCAGCGACACCATTCGCCGCTGCATCCTCAGATGCAAGTTAAGGCTTTACTATGCAAAGCAGAAGCCATACATGAACACTGTCCAGAAGCGCCACCGACTTTTACATTTACATTACATTTATTCATTTAGCAGACGCTTTTATCCAAAGCGACTTACTAATGAGACACACTCACACACCAATGGTAGCAGAGCTTCATGCAAGGTGCTAGCTTGCCATCGGGGGCAACTTAGGGTTCAGTGTCTTGCCCAAGGACACTTCGGCATGGGATCACCCGGGCCGGGATTCGAACCGCCAACCTCACGATTAGTGGATTAGTGGACAACCCGCTCTACCGACTGAGACACAGCGGCCCAGTCTTTTCTGGGCTCGGTCTCATCATGAGATGGACAGCAGCACAGTAGAATCGTGTTTTGTGTTCTGACGTCAACGAGTCAACGTTACAAAAGAGTTTTTGGACAAAACAGCCGTCGTGTTCTCCGGGTCAAAGAGGAAAAGGACCGTCCAAGCTGTTATCAGTGTCAGGTCCAAAAGCCAGCGTCTATCATGGTATGCGGGCATGTCAGTGCCCATGGCATGGGTAACTTGCACATCTGTGAGGGCATCATTAATGCAGCAATTAGATGTGCACATTTTGGAGCAACATATGCTGTTGTCCAGAGCAGGACAACGCCAAACCACATTCTGCCTGCATTAAACACATGGTTGTGTAAGCAGAGAGTGCGGGTGCTCGCATGGCCTGCCTGCAGTCCTGACCTGTCTCTGATTGAGAATGTGTGGCGTATTATGAAGTGCAAAATAAGGCAACGAAAGCTCCGTACAGTTGCGCAGCTGACGAAATGCATAATGGAGGAAAGGGTTAAAATTCCACCTGCTAAACTTAACCACCTGGTGTCTTCACTCAGTGTCCAAACACTTAATAAGTGTTTTTAAAAGAAAAAGTGATGTTACACAGTGGTAAACAATCGACTGTCCTAACGTTTTTGGCGTGTGTTGCAGTCATCAGATTTGAAATGAGTGTATATTTTCAAAAATAAGTTAAATTCACAAAGTAAAGCATCAAATAATGTATTAATTATGTGTTTTTGCATTTTCCATACTGTCCAAACTTATTCGGAATTGGGGTTGTCGCACCAATGTTGCACTTAACATCCTAGATGTTTTTCATGGCATGGAATCTAACGTGTAGTACATTTTAGGTAGGCTCATTTCAAGACATGATCTATTTGACTTGACTTGAGCGGGATTAAGGACTTTGGACTTGAGAGACGTGCTGAGAGAAGCTGACTTGACATGCAGCTTCAACCTGTGGTTAAGTGGCTACACTGACAAAAGGCCCTCATCAATAGTTATTCAACATGACAATTTGGACATCCAGCACAGGACCAGCAATATCACACAGCCAGTACATTGTTAAATAAGGTTAGTTAAAACCTGTGATAAGTGACTAACCACTAAGAAAGCCTGTAATGCTGTATCGGAAATAAAAAAGCCACCTATTTAACTGATTAATCAGAGCTAAGAATGACTCTTATTGGCCATTATTACATAATTGGTCATTACTAATTAGTGAGGTACTGATGTTGAGTGAGAAAGTCCTGGGGTACAGTTGGCATTCCAGTTCATGCCAAAGGTGTTCAGTGGGGTTATAATCACGGCTCTGTGCAGGCACTCGAGTTCTTCCACTTTGGCAAATCATGTCTTCACGTAGCTCACTTTGTGCACAGAGGCATTGTCATGCTGGAACAGGTTTGGGCCTCTTAGTTCCATCCATCCATCTTCAACCGCTTACTCCTTTTCAGGGTCACAGGGGAACCTGGAGCCTATCCCAGGGAGCATCGAGCACAAGGCGGGGTACACCCTGGACAGGGTGCCAGTCCATCGCAGGGCACAATCACATACACACTCACACACACACACACACACACATTGATTACACTACGGACACTTCAATCAGCCTACCATGCATGTCTTTGGACTGAGGGAGGAAACCGGAGTACCCGGAGGAAACCCCCGACACACGGGGAGAACATGCAAATTCCACACACACATGGCCCTGGCGGGACTCAAACCCTGGAGGTGTGAGGTGTGAGGCAGACGTCCTAACCACTAAGCCACCATGCGCCCCCTCTTAGTTCCAGTGAAGCGAAATTGTAATGCTAGAGCATACAAAGACATCTTATGCGACTGATGGTCAGGTGTCCACAAACATTTGGCCGTATAGTATAACACTTCCCAACTGAATAATGTATCTGTTTTTTTTTCTGATCTCAAAACAAATTATAGATCTTGCCGAAACTAGAATAAACACTCCTGTACTCGGGTGAGCTAAAGATCAAGGACATGCCATGTGTTCATCACATCCTGTCCAAGCCAAAAGCAGTTCACACAGACAGGGCAAGCGTCTAAAGAGCTGTGTGGAATATTCTCACACTGTCTACTGACATCGGCTTCCTCAGCATGAGTTTTGTCGTCTATATCGAGAATCGCTGTTCTCCTGAGGGGGGACATTTTTCAAGACGTAGAACAGGTCTTCGGAAATGAAAAAGTCCAGTGATCATTTTCTATCTATTGCAGTCATTTTCTTCCTTTACTCAGACATACACACACCCCCTGTGGTGTCAGCTGACTTGACATTTTGCTGACACAAAATTCACCTTAAGTCAGGATCAATCTTTCTCTAAGCAGAGCTCATAAACATTTGATCAGATCAGTGTGACAGTCATGTGACGTGGCTACTCAAGGCTCCCTGGCCTGCGCCTCGCACACAGTTTGTTATTCCGGTGTGTACACCCGGTGCCGAATCTCATGCAGAACCGTCCCCACACATCATCTCCACAGCACTCAAAACACTCTCTTCTTCCCTCCTCCTCCTCAGCTGTTTCCCGTTATTTGCCAGCGTGTGTTGCAAAGCTGTGCAATGTTTAATTCATCGGGTGAAGCGCCTGCCCAGCTGGACACCTCGGACTGCTTGGAGAAGTGCCGCTTCTAACCGCGTAATATATTCCCAGCGATTTGTGTGCTGTTTGTCTGATTAATGCAGAGTGCAACTCCTCAGAGCCTTGCCTCATTATGTTTGGACAGAACTGAAGGATTTTTACTGTGCTGACTCACACTAGACGCTGCTTCCTATAGGAAGTCCTGTATCACTTTTACCCTTTAGATTAACTCGGTGAACGATCACATCTTCCCTAGCTTTTTAATGTATATCTCAGGTATGTTTATCTCTTACTCATGTTTAATCGTACTTTTCGTTCTCTTTCTCATAAGTCATATTGTTCTTTCGCTCCCTCCCACCATCCTCTCTAACAGCAGGTCGAATTTTTTAAACGCAAACATCACTAACAGTGGCACTTGTGCAAAAGTGCCATCTCAGCACCTGCGCCTTAATGATTAATTCCTCATTGATGGTCTCAATTAATTTGCTATTACGCAGCAGAAGGCCTGCTCGGTCTCCGTCTCTGTCCTGGCCCTGCTCTTGGTTGAAAAACAGTTTCACAGGCAGCTGGCTGGACGAGATATGGGCCGTGCTGCGCCATGTTTTCACAGCCATACTAATGCGCTTTGTCTAATGCTAACTGGGGATTGTACGTGAGCTGCGAGAGAGAGGCGCTCACCTTCACCAGTCACTGAATAAGAGGAGCAGAGAGCTAAAGAGATGCACTTTTATCCAGGAACATTGTGGGAAAAGATGCAACCTTTATAAATACATATATAATATATATTTATTTTAATTGTGAGTTCAATCACAAGGACATCAGATCACTCACACAGGACGCCAGTCCATCACAGGGCACCTCACACACACCTTCACACACTCATTCATACCTGGTGGCAATTTAGAGTAGCCGGTCCACCTACTGGTATTTGTTTTGGTAAGTGGGACAAAACCTGAGAACCAATAGGAAACCTACATGGACACTGACCGTACACAGTGGAAAGTACACAGTCTTTTTTTTTTTTTTTACCATCTTTAACTCTACAGTTTAAGTGTGTTGTGTGTTCTGAGATGCTTTTATGCTCACGACGGTTGTAAAGCGTGGTTATTTGAGTTAGCCTTCCTGTCAACTTGAAGCACTCTCGTCTGACCTCCTTCATCGACGAGGTGTTTCTGTATTTTCACTGTATTTTTTTCTACACCGTTTGCTGTAAATTGTTGAAACTGTTCTCTCGTGTAAATATCCCAGGAGATCAGCAATTTTTTTAAATGCTCAAAGCAGCCTGTCTGGAACCAACAACCAAACACTGGTCACTGAGATGACATTCTAATATATATACCCATAGAGAGTGAATGAGTGAGAGCGAGAGAGAGAGAGAGAGAGAGAGAGAGAGAGAGAGAGAGAGAGAGAGAGAGAGAGAGAGAGAGAGAGAGAGAGAGAGAGAGAGAGAGAGAGAGAGAGAGACTGAGTGATAGAGAGAGAGTGAGAGAGAGAGACAGAGTGAGAGAGAGAGACTGAGTGATAGAGAGAGAGTGAGAGAGAGAGACAGAGTGTGAGAGAGAGAGAGAGAGAGAGAGAGAGAGAGAGAGAGAGAGAGAGAGAGAGAGAGAGATGAGTACAGACAAGTATACAGTGTGCACAGATGAGTAGTATGTAAAGGATAAAGAGTTCTGAACATGTCATTTCTGAATATTGTTGACGTTTGGACAACTCACATGCACATCACATTAAAGATCTTTAAAGATCCCGATATCTCGGTTCCGTTGACATTAGACAATTTTTCCTTGCAACCTGTTGTCTTTTCGATGTAGTGGTGCTCACACTACACAATCAAGTGCAGCCATTTTGTAAATTACATGAATCCCTAACAATAAGATGCTTATCTCAACATCTCACAGTTTCTTAGAAACACACACATGAAGTCATTTTTCACCTGAATGGAGACAAAAAAAAAACGCACGTCTTGCCATTTATGTTGTTTGTGCACTCAAAAAAAAACAGAAGATGTGGATGAAAGCGAGGAGAGAATTGCCAGGGACCGTACGGAGATGATTTCAAAGCCGTGCCTGTTGTTGTGTAGCATCCTAGTTTCCTCGCATGCTCTTTAACTTGTTGCTCATCTCTCTACTCATTGCTTGCCCTACATGGCTCGCACTGCAAAAAAAAAAATGTGTGCCAGTGATTTCAAACCCGGCGTAAAAATGTCAAATTGTCTGGGACGCATCAAAAACTGGGTCACACCGGGTCTCTGGTCTGCTCACGTTTAACACCATCTTGGCTCCGTATTGACCCTTTTTTAATAGATCGCATGAATTTGTCCGAGACAGAAAAATCGAAGCTGTGATCATGTACTGTTCACTCAGCTTAATATCAAGGAAATGATATTCCACTTCGCATTTATACCTGTGACCTCACATCGGCTGTCCAGACCGTCCTCTCTCATGCGTTCTCTAATTGACATTAGCTGTTAGCAGTAGCAGTTAACTAAATGTCAGGGCTGGTGATGGTATTTTGGTGTGTATGTGTGTATCAGGTTCTAGAAATTAGAGCGCGAGCCCTTTTTGCGTTCCTCTTTCTCTCAGATTTCTCCCTCGTCCTTTACACCATTCTTACCACTCTTAGTTCTCTACCCATCCTTTACTCCTGACTCTCTGAGAGACCTAACCTACACTGCTAGTCGCTAGGCAACTGCAATCTGCATCTGTCTGTCTCCCTTGGGTGGTGGTTCATGAGTTAATGCGAGAGCTTTAGTGTATGTGTGTAGCGTGATTAGCCATTTGTGAGGTTTCGGTGTAGCGTGACATTAACATTTCCTTAGAAGGATTGTCATGACTTTTATCTACATTTTGTATTTTGACCTCACATATCAAGCCACTTTCAGCGTTGGCAGAGGACGATTAGCATATTTGACTGTGCCTGTTTTCTGCTTCATCTGTCCACCTGTCAGAAATGGAGCGCCACACAGGTGTTCCCTATCAGAGCTAGTGTTTCAGATAGCTATAAACTAGGTGACATTGCTGTGTACTTTAGCAGGTCTGTCTAAAGACGCTCAGCATCAGGACCAGAACTACCAGTTCCACCAAGGACATCACTGCACACTGATAACACAGACCAGACCGTCTGCTACAAGTCTGCTCACACACACACACACACACACACACAGAGAATACACACTGTCAAGTGCAAAAATGTAAAAATGGAGAGTCATGTGGGCATTGGGAAGACCTTCACATGAATCAGTGGGGAGAAATACTTCTTGGATCATGTTGGTATATGATGCAGTAATGCTCACACATGATCCTTTACAAAGAATTTTTTTTCCATCCCTGACTCTGTACCCTGATTTTTCAGAGACCAAAAGATTACATTAATTAATTTAGCAGACGCTTTTATCCAAAGCGACTTACAAATGAGACACACTCACACACCAATGGTAGCAGAGCTGCATGCAAGGTGCTAGCTTGCCATCGGGGGCAACTTAGGGTTCAGTGTCTTGCCCAAGGACACTTCGGCATGGGATCACCCGGGCCGGGATTCGAACCTCCAACCCTACGATTAGTGGATTAGTGGACAACCCGCTCTACCGACTGAGCCACAGCCACCCATTTCCACCAGATTTTCAAAGATTAAAGTTTACCCCTGATACTTCAGTGAGCTGAGGAAAGATACTGTTTGGCCATGATTTTGAGTAAACTAATCAGACCTCGCTGTGACTCTTCAGTGAGATGATCAGATATTTCTCTTCTACTTCAGTGAGCTGACCAGAGATGCACCTTGTAAGCGAGCTAACCAGGCACAGACTTCCCTACTGGCTGTTCCACCAGACACATATGAACCAATCAGTGATATGCGTCTTCCTGATGCTTCTTCCCTAACGCTTTAATGAGCTGATCAGAGATCCATTTTTCCTTTGACTGTTCAAAAAGCCAAGTTGAGATACAGAATATTTGTTGAGCTGACACGCCTTGCCCCTGACACTTCAGTGAGCTGAGCTGAGATACACTTCTCCCGTGGCACCTCAATAATCTCAGTTTAGATATTCTTCCCCTGGCCCTCCAGCAATCTGAATACTCCTACACTCCTATTCACTAACTCATCAGTGGGCTGTTCAGATCGACTTCTTCCAGATTCTTCTCTGCTGACTCTTCAGTGGTCAGTGATAATCTTCTCCCTGATGTTTGGTGCTTGACTCTTCAATGAGCTCAGAAGAGATACGGTTCTCCTTTGATTCTTCAGTGAAAAATGTTCCTCTGGTGCATTGAATTGAGATCAGATTTTGCTCTTTGCTCTTCTATGAGCTGAGCTGACATACATTTCACCCCTGACTCATCAGTGAGCTGGGCAACATTTCACATGCTTCTGAATTAATGCTTCTGAATTCCTCCAGAAACATTCCTGAGCTCATGTTATTGTCTGTGCATGTTCTTCTGGTGTTTGCGTGGGTTTTCTCCAGGTTCTCCACTTTCCTCCCATTGTAAATGGTGCTCTGTAATGGACTGGTGTCCCATGCAGGCTGAATTATTCTGTCCAGTGTTCCTGGAACAGTCTCCAGGTCCACCACTACCCTGACAAAGGATAAAGCACTTACTCAAGGCTAATATTAGTATAGGGTTATTATTTATTTAGCAAAGATGTAAGCATGATTGACTGGTCAAAAAAAAAAAAAACAAGTATGCATAATGTCAAATGTCCAAATTGGACCCAAGTCGCCATTTTCCCTCACCGGTGTCATGTGACTTGTTAGTGTTACAAGGTCTCAGGTGTGAATGGGGAGCAGGTGTGTTAAATCAAGTGTAATCGCTCTCACACTCCCTCATACTGTTCACTGGAAGTTCAACATGGCCCCTTATGGCAAAGAACTCTCTGCGGATCTGAAAAAAAATAAATGTTGCTCTACATAAAGATGGCCTAGGATATAAGAAGATTGCCGAGACCCGGACACTGAGCTGCAGCACGGTGGCCAAGACCATACAGCGGTTTAAAAGGACAGGTTCCACTCAGAACAGGCCTCGTCATGGTCCACCAAAGAAGTTGAGTGCACGTGTTCAGTGTCATCTCCAGAGGTTGTGTTTGGGAAATAGACGTATGAGTGCTGCCAGAATTGCTGCAGAGGTTAAAGGGGTGGGGGGTCAGCCTGTCAGTGCTCAGACCATACGCCACACACTGCATCAAATTGGTCTGCATGGCTGTCGTCTCAGAAGGAAGCCTCTTCTAAAGATGATGCACAAGAAAGCCCACAAACAGTTTGCTGAAGACAAGCAGACTAAGGACATGGATCACTGGAACCATGTCCTCTGGTCTGATGAGACCAAGATAAACTTATTTGGTTCAGATGGTGTCAAGCGTGTGTGGTGGCAACCAGGTGAGGAGTACAAAGACAAAGTGTGTCTTGCCTACCGTCAAGCATGGTGGTCATTGAGGGAACCATGAATGCCAACATGTACTGTGACATACTGAAGCAGAGCATGATCAATATGCAGTATTCCAGCATGATAACGACCCCAAACACACCTCCAGGACCACCACTGCCTTGCTAAAGAAGCTGAGGGTGAAGGTGATGGACTGGCCAAGCATGTCTCCAGACCTAAACCCTATTGAGCATCTGTGGGACATCCTCAAACGGAAGGTGGAGGAGCACAAGGTCTCTAACATCCACCAGCTCCGTGATGTCATCATGGAGGAGTGGAAGAGGACTCCAGTGGAACCTGTGAAGCTCTGGTGAACTCCATGCCCAAGAGGGTTAAGGCCGTGCTGGAAAATAATGGTGGCCACACAAAATATTGACACTTTGGGCCCAATTTGGACATTTTCAATTAGGGGTGTACTCACTTTTGTAGAATATAGTGTAAAATATATTTTTACATTAAAATGTTTTATATTTCTTACAATATTGGGTTTCATACAAAATGTTGGGTGAACAGGGCATCTTACAATCTTACAGTGAGGGTCCTCAGAGGAGAGAGAGAGAGAGAGAGAGAGAGAGAGAGAGAGAGAGAGAGAGAGAGTTTGGCAGAATGCTGGAATAATGGTCGAATAAGAATGAAGGGGCAGTCTTCTCACCTGTATTGATATGATGTATGCGTGTGTATCTGTAGCAGACTCTAACTCCTGCATAATTTGCCGTTTGAACTTATTTACTCTTCCGAGACACCAAAATGCCCTTGCAGTGGTAAATGTGAGCGCATTTGTTGTGTGTATGAAAGGTAATGTTTGAATAATGGCCCGAACTCCACTTCATAAGCTCCACTTTGGTACACATACACACATGCACACAGTCTCTCATACAAAAGACTACTGGTAATGAGAGGCAAGTTTCATGTGAAAGTTTTGTGCCCGGTGCAACATCGAGGCAATTGACCTTGAAATGAACAGCAGCATTGGGGGACAGCACAGTATGAGTACATTTAAGAGCCCAGGTGCCAGGGGCCAGGCTGCTGCCTAATGACAGATACACCGAGCCATCCATCACCATGGCACAGCCAGGGCAAGTGCCGGGGCAGGGCCTTAATCACCTCTCACACGTGCACATACACATTCACGCACTCTCTCTCTCTCTCTCTCTCTCACACACACACACACACATACACACACACATAGGGCTGTCAGAATGAATATCACTGTTTAAATTTTCATAATATTTATGTGGTTAAATCTACATTCAGATGTTTCAAATTCAAAAGATGAAAGTCTACTCTCCTTGTCTCCTTGTCTCCTGCTCTCCTTGTTCTGAATAAATATGTCTTTAACATCATTTTTTTTTGTATACTTTTTTATTATGTATGAAATTTCTTGTTAAATATAAAACCAAACAAAGCATGTGTCCTAAAAGTAATATTACAGCTTATTTAATATACTGATTTACATATGAAGAATTTAGTCTGGCAACATAAAGGATTCGGGGCGCACGGTGGCTTAGTGGTTAGCACGTCCGCCTCACACCTCCAGGGTCCGGGGTTCGAATCCCGCCGGGGCCGTGTGTGTGGAGTTTGCATGTTCTCCCCGTGTGTCGGGGGTTTCCTCCGGGTACTCTGGTTTCCTCCCAGTCCAAAGACATGTATGTTAGGCTGATTGGCGTGTCTAAAGTGTCCTGTGTTCAGTCCACCCAGTGACTGAATGGGTGTGTGAGAGTGTATGTGATTGTGCCCTGCGATGGACTGGCACCCTGTCCAGGGTGTACCCCACCTTATACCCAATGCTCCCTGGGATAGACTCCAGGTCCCCCCTGAAAAGGAGTAAGCGGTTGAAGATGGATGGATGGATGGAATATAAAGGATTCTTTAGGCAGGCAGGAAGAACCCTTATTTTCTAAGAGTGAGGTAACGGTTTCCAATAGTTCTGCTGTCTGAATCTCAGGTGTTCTGTTGGGGATATAGTGCATGAGATACTATAGGTACTACAGCACCATGATGTTATACCCTATGGGGTGAGCACTTTTAGTGAAAAGGGCATTTAAGATTTGAACTGTATCATGGAAGGAACTTACAGGGGACTCCTTAAGATAGTTTAGGACATGAAAAATCAAAACAAATATTAGAAAATAGTTCTGTATTTAAATATAAATGAATTGAAGATATCAAGAAGGTAATGTTTTGAGAAATTAAAGTATTGCCTCTTTCCACTATAAATTTATTTAGCTCGATTTTGGCGTCACAAGCAAACATCAAGCATCGCACGTCAAAGAATTATTTGGTCATGAGTTTTAGAACGTATTATGTGACGTGATCGCCCATAGAAGGACAGAATTGGATAACGTGAAACTCCTAGGACAGCTACAGATATGGTCGTGGCATTAGCAAAATACAATGAAAACATGCTAATAGACAGAATATCCATATTACCTCAGGAATGTTTGACTATGCAAGCCTGTTGTGCACTGACTGATGGTGTAAGAAGAGTGCAGTCATGCGAAGAAAAGAATTTCACTGTGCTGTAACGTATATGTGAGAATAAAGACTCATTATCATTATCATTATCATTTTCTTTAACTGCAGGTCTAATGTTAGAGGATTTTCATAGTATTAACCAGTAGTAGCCAACCTTCCTGGAGACTCCTAGCTCCAAGCATAATCATGCCCACCTGACCATCTAATCAATCCCTTACGAAGTTCTTGATCAACTAAAACATGTTAGAATTAGCTTGGAGATGAAACCTGCAGGTTTCCTGGTGGATCCCCAGGAATATAGTTGGTGACCACTGGTATAAACTGGCATGAAGAATACATGTTGTCTCACAGTCTGCTGTAGAATTTGGCCAAGATATTATTGTGAAAATTTCTTACAGTGCACAAAGTAACAATTTTAAAAGACTACTAGAATCCTACAGTCTAAAACATGCTTAAGACAGCAGTGGTGTGTGAGATAGAAACACTGCTACTGTTTGTTTGCTTACTAATATTCCGATGCTTAATATTCAGGTTTGCTATTACATTTACATTTAGCAGACGCTTTTATCCAAAGCGACTAACAAATGAGACACACTCACACACCAATGGGAGCAGAGCTGCATGCAAGGTGCTAGCTTGCCATCGGGGG
>JAFFST010046727.1:145265-160796 GCA_022414735.1 Noturus placidus
CCCGGGCCGGGATTCGAACCAGCAACCCTACGATTAGTGGATTAGTGGACAACCCGCTCTACTGACTGAGACACAGCCGCCCTAAACATAACATAACATACATATGTTTATGTGGACTCACCATTTTGTAATTTAAAAAGAATTGGTGTATTTTTGCTTTTTTGTTGTTTTTTTGTTTTTGTAAAATGCTCCCACACAGGACTCAATTCATATCTCACTGCTTCTTCTTCTGTTCCATGTAAATTATTGCTGTGTTGTGTGCTCAGTAATTACATTGCACCCTCTCGTGTAGAATTTACAATTATGACAAACTATTTAAATTAGCTTAATAGAAGACGTGGATGGTGTTAAATTGTATAATGTAGTCGACTGATTTAATTTATTGAATTAATTACATTTGTCGACCTGCAATTAATCATTAACAACCTTTGTTTTATTTATTTATTTAATTTTTTGCCATTCAGATTTCAGCTTTCCTGCTTACATCAGATTGGAGCCCATTTGAGTCGATGAGATGTGCTTTGCGATAGCAGTTCTATCAGAACAGAGTGATAACAAGGTTGAGGTTTATTTAAGTGGATTCTATAATTAGTGTGATGAATGAACTGGAAGATTGTTGTATGTGTAATAAGTAATTGCACGCTGACGAAGGTGTGGTTGCCATGGATCTGGTGTTTATAACCGTATCATTGCTTCTCTTTGTTTCTTTCCACAGAGATTATTATTATGTGGATAAATGTACACTATAATGTGTGCAGCATTACAGTATTCACTAATCTGTGTGTGTGTGTGTGTGTGTGTGTGTGTGGGCCTATGGGTTAGTATGCGTGTGTGTACAGTAGGGATGGTCCAGTCAGTGGCCTCTTCTTAGATTAATGGTGCAAGCAGAGAGGCAGTCCAGGCTAGCAGCGCCTTGATTTATTCACCACTTAACACTGATGAAGCTTCCAACAGCACACACTGTTATGTTGGCAGCACATTTTTCTTTATCACATGGTTTTGCAAGCCTACATTTGCGTGTGTGTTTGTGCCTGTGTGTGTGTGCCTGTGTGTGTGTGTGTGTGTGTGTGTGTGTGTGTGTGTGGGCAATAACTGGGAAAGGCTTTTGTTTGAATCTGTATATAAGGTTGTGTTTTCCCCGTTTCAAGGTTGTGTGTCTGTGTGTGAGTTTGTCATGAATAGAATAAGGGTTTTTTTTTTTTTAACGCTACTTTTTACACTGCCGTATAGCAAAGCTATGATCACGAAAGAGGATTGATGTTATTCACAAGGGCTCGAAATGCCTTCAGAATGCATCTCTTAAGCTGCCAATTGAAGAAATTTATCCAGCTAACACTTGCTGCCCGTGCATAGCTGCACTAAGACTCCTTAAATACAAGAACGCAATGGAGTGCATCGCCCCTGTGTCAAGGTGAATACGGCGTCATTAGTGGAAGTCAGAGGTGATCTTTACAGCTTGGTGAGGGGAAAAATAACAACATACAAATGAAAGTTTCTCAATTTATCAGGCTTGCTTGGCATCGTTGATGAGTTTGAGAGTGTTTATTTGTGGCTCTGCGGATCTGAGATAACGTCTAGATGTCTTAACAGATCTTTACACAGTGGTCTGTGTTGCTAATGCTGACCTATTGCTTTGACCTGTCTTCTGCTCTGACATTCCCTTAGAATCCAGACATCGTCTTGGTGCACTACTTAAACGTGCCGGCCATAGAGGACTGTGGAAAACCGTGCGGGCCTATCCTGTGCTCCATCAACACAGACAAGAAGGAATGGGCCAAATGGACCAAGGAGGAGCTTGTCGGGCAGCTCAAACCTATGTGTGAGTATTATCTCAGTCCTGTCCTTCGCCTACAGCAGGAGTGTCCAATCTTATCCGCAAAGGGCAGGTGTGGGTGCAGCTTTTCATTCAGCAGCCACACATGATCCCACCTGTTGAATCAGTTGAGTTTGCCTTTCAATAGACTCAGTTGCTGCTTCTGCTTAGTGGGAATGAAAACCTGCACCCACACCGGCCCTTTCCGGATAAGATTGGACATGACTTAAAGAGAGCATTCAGGTTTACACACACACAGAGGAGAAATGTTACTGGTGCAGTTTGTCCTTTTAAAATGTGTTAGTAAGAATATTTTGTGTACATTTCAGACAAACTGCAGTATATTTGCACTGTATTTGCCATTCAGTTGATCTTTCTAGTCTGATGTCAGGCTTCTGTTTACATATATTCCAGCCCAGACATAAACTCCGCCTCCAATTGAAAAAGAGCTGCTGAGAACAACCCATTTTCTTTACGTCATTATCATTCATTCATTCATTAATCTTTAGTAGGCTCTTTATCCTGATTTTATCAGGGTCACAGTAGGTATTGGGAATTCTAGGCAGGAATACACACTAGATGGGTTGTTCCACTAATCCACTAATCGTAGGGTTGGTGGTTCGAATCCCGGCCCGGGTGAGTCCACATGCCGAAGTGTCCTTGGGCAAGACACTGAACCCTAAGTCGCTTGTAAGTCGCTTTGGATAAAAGCGTCTGCTAAATGAATAAATGTAAATGTAAATGTAGAGGGGATGCCAGTCCATCACAGCACACCATACACACACGCACACACACACACGCACACACACACACACACACAGAGGGGCTGTTTAGAATAGCCAGTCTCCCGACCAGCATGATTTTGGAAGTGAAAACCAGAGATCTCAGAGGACATGGGCACGGTAGGAATACGGGAAATTCCGCACAGACAGTAAACTGAGCTCAGGAGACCCTTCAGTATTATATTGATTGTACAAGATAAAGGCATCTGTCATATCAAAGGTCTTTCTGCCTTTTTGCTCCTTCCATTGTGCTACTTTTCAGAATATCATCCTTACTCAATTTATGCAAAACGAAGTTATGTGACGGCTCTTACAAAGGATGTAGAGTATGATGGGTTAAGAGGTCATTCATTAAATAAAAAAAAAATTCATTTCAATTGCAATTTGCCTGGCTGGCAGCAGAGGGCTCTAAAACTCATAAGCCACTCATTTAAGATCATTAGTATCCTGTTTGTACTTGATCCCATTCCTATGAGACCCATTGCATCTATTGCGTCCCATTCCTTGTTGGTTTTACTTCTGCATGCCTTTGTGTTTCTTGCGTACGTCACATCCTAAGGGCTTAGTGCCCTTGTAATGTTTGATGAGCAGCTGATGGTTCGGTCCCAACCCAGAGAACACTCATCTTTAAAGACATACAATTACAAAGCTTTTAGAAAATAAAAGATGTTTTCTAGGCCTAGCGCCGAGTGCATGCTCTAAGACATGCCAGCGTTTCCGAGTCTAGGTGCGCTGCTCGTCTGGGCCTCCTCTCTTGTATGGCTAACTCAGTGAGCATGCACTGGCTTCCCGGCATTAAGTGGAGGAGGGCAGCAGTGTTATTGATTGATGCGAGTGTGTAGGAGGAAGAGTGTCTGACTCACCAGAAATCCTTCACACATATGTTTCCCGCTGGAGTCTCCTTATAGAGAATGCACAGGATGTTCGCTGGTACATGTGGGTGTTTGTAAAAAAAATTAAAAAAAAGATTAAAAAAAAAAAGAAAAGTGGTCTAGGTCATAGAGTGGATCTGAGGACACATCTTTAATTAGAGAAGAGCACGAACAGCAGCCGTATGATGGTGTTTGCCTGGCATCTTGTAAGGTCACGTCTCTGTGCCTGACGAGCTGCACGGATCGTTTGAACTAGGTAATGTTCAATGTAATGAATATATGAATCCACCTCATTGCTGTCAGCACTTTTGGAGGCAGCTGTGTGAATGCAGACGGCATTCTAATCGCATGCGCATGTTGCCATCACCTTCAGTGGCAATCAATCAAATGCCCTCCCCTTGACTTTAGGACACAATAAACATAGTTATTTATTACACCTGCTGTCTGATCTGCATTCAACAATTTGCATCAATGCATTACGTCATTAACTTTCTAAAGAGTGTGTACAGTGGCGGACGGTTGGAACATCTCGTATCAGCCATGCTGCTCTGCGAGTCCAATGACAGGCCTACTGTTTCTGTCCCTGGTGTCAGATGACCAGAAGAAACATAGCTGAAGAACAACACTACCACCTAGTGGTAACTCTGAGGGTGTGCAGCATCCTGTCAAGCCTGGATGATTTCCAGCAGATAAATTTTACACTGTATTATCCTTGCATAATTCATGTGTACATTATACATCAGGCCTGCAATCATAACATGTTCCCTTGAGTGGCCTGTATGTTACACAAAGAGCTTCCATTCCTAAAGGACGAATGGGATATCTAAGCATCCCCATAATTCTTTCTTTCTCAGTCCTCAGAGGAAGCCTGCTTATAAGTTTAAGTTTACCACTTTATTAATCCCTCAAGGGGCAATTACAGTAGGGTGTAAAAACAACACATAACAAACTTATTTCAGACATAAAACATAACACATAACCAAATTAAAAGACATAAACCAATCAGGAGACACATAAAACAGTCACATATCACGTATTACAACATGCTTCAAATTCAGTCACTCATAAAGACATGTAAATAATAGAAAACACATTACAGAGTCCTTTAAAAATTTCAGATTACAAAGACGGATGGCCAAAAGTAAACTTATAGCGTTTGGTCAGACATGTAATACTTCTACATTTACATTTATTCATTTAGCAGACGCTTTTATCCAAAGCGACTTACAAATGAGACACACTCACACACCAATGGTAGCAGAGCTGCATGCAAGGTGCTAGCTTGCCATCGGGGGCAACTTAGGGTTCAGTGTCTTGCCCAAGGACACTTCGGCATGGGATCACCCGGGCCGGGATTCGAACCACCAACCCCACGATTAGTGGATTAGTGGACAAAGCGTTCTACCGACTGAGCCACAGCCACCCTAAACTATAATGGATCTAACTTCTCACCCATGACCGTCATAAGCCGTGACTTAACCTCTCTTTCCAAGGCTTTCCTAACTAATGAATTTAATGCAATAGGCCGTTAGTCAGTAAAAGAGTGACTTAAGTCAAGAGTGAAGAGGAATAGGTACTTCAGTAAAGGTTTTCCATAACTGAGGAACTGAGGAGCCTGATCCAATGACGCTTGAACAATGAGTGAAACACCACACTGAGCTGCTCCACACAGTGATGAAAGGTCTACCACAAATACCATCCGGTCCGGGGGCTTTGTTAAAAGGTATAGCTTTCAGCTGCTTAATCACATTAGGGAGGTACAATTTCAGAGAGGCAGAGGGGCTCTGTGTTTGTTTAAAACCTTCAAGAATAATGCTTAGATCCTGCTTCTCAAAGCGTGTAAAAGAAAAAACAAGTTCAAACCATTAGCTAGGGAATTAACATTACCTTTCTCATTTAGCACTATCCACTGCTTAGGTGTATTTAGATCTGCCATGTTCTTAATTCCATACCAGACAGCCCTCATATCATCTCGGACAAATTGTTCTTCAATTTTATTTCTGTGGTTTTGTTTGGCATGTCTAATTGCTCTTTTAACCTCCTTATTTCTCTTTTTTTGTCTTCTTCTTCAATGGTTCCTAATAGGAATACCCTTTTTTTATATTAAGAATAGTTTTAAGCTAAGTTACCCATGGTTTGTTGTTAGGAAACACAGTAGAATTTTGGTAGGTATAATAGCTTCAACGCAAAAGGTCATGTAGTCAGAAACCGCAAGAACCTGTTCATTCAAATCAGAACTTTCTTTCAAAAACAAGTCCCAGTCCAGAGCGCAGGTAGGAGTATCGACGTATATGTACCTTGGATCGGATCGTAACTCCTCCATGCTTACCCCGTTTCCTTTAAGTCCTACTCTCCGAAGACCAGGCTTTGTTAGGATTCTGAAGTATATCCACAGTACTGTAGGAACTTCACCATAATTCATCATAATCCAATTCAGGGATGTCCGATGCAGGGTCAACTGAATGATCATCGGGGGGCTGTGGTTCAGGAGGTAGAGCGGGTTGTTCAATAATCGTAGGGTTGGCGGTTCGATTCCTTGCCCACGTGACTCCACATGCCGAAGTGTCCTTGGGCAAGACACTGAACCCTAAGTTGCCCCCGATGGCAAGCTAGCACCTTGCATGGCAGCTCTGCTACCATTGGTGTGTGTGTGTGTGTGTGTGTGTGTGTGTGTGTGAATGGGTGAATGAGACACAGTGTAAAGCGCTTTGGATAAAAGTGCAGACCATTCGTTCCCTAGAAATATAAAGATTCTTATGTGCCTCAATTAAGTTAGGCTATCAAATAGTCTTGCTTGATTTCCGCATTTCTATGTGTAATAATTTATTATAAAAAAAAAAAAATTGAGTTCAACGTATACAATTGTAGACAATTTATCATTCCTACCCTATCAATATCTTTGCGAAAACATGTACGTGCGAGTAATATGGTCATATTTAATGTCCGGTTCTTAAAATAAGTAGGATTAGATGTCACAAGCAGCCCAGCTTGACTCACATCATCAAGCTAATGCAATCAGTTAACCAACAACCATGCCTGATGCTCATCCCAATCTCTGTAAACACCCTGGAGCTGTAAGGCGGCAGTACTGCCCGCTGCTCTACTGTGCTGCACGCTCTAATGTCTAATTTTGATTTATATATCCTGAAGATTAAAGTGACTGTATTGTGAGAAACAGCTTCTTCCTATAACACTTTACAGCAACACTGAGAAAATATGAATTCTATCCCTAGTGCAGTTTCTTCCATTTTGAACAGTAGCAGAACTGCTTCTAATATTTACACCAACCACTCAGAATTACTTTTTGTATATCACACGAGAGATGCATTAACATAATTACTGTGATTGGCCCACAACTATAATCTGGTGAGACACAGGCTACATCCCAAACCACACACTATTGTTCTGAATAGTAGACTAGATGAAGTAACAGATGGCGGCACACTACTGTGTATGGAAGTATGTTATACTCACAGGTGCACCTGTTTCCAAGAAGACAGAACTATCCATAATCGCCCTCCAACTGCTCTCGCATTGTAAACTGGCAGTGTTTTTATTAAGAAAGCATATATAGAAAGCATATATATTTTATTAAGAATACACACACACACACACACACACACACATATATATATATATATATATACTATAATATACTATTATTTTTTTAAGTAAATGTTTCGGACACACTGAGGGTATAATGCAATACCACTATCTCTATTGGTATTTGTTTAGTTCTGTATCTGTATTTGGATACACAATTGAAGTGAGCATGGTCTGTATTTTTTATGTTTTTTAATTCAAAATGAACCCTACCACATATAGGGTATACATATTACACATATACACACACACACACATTCATACACTACGGACACTTTAGACACGCCAATCAGCCTAACATGCATGTGTTTGGACTGGGGGAGGAAACCGGAGTACCGCGATGGACTGGCACCCTGTCCAGGGTGTACCCCGCCTTGTGCCCGATGCTCCCTGGGATAGGCTTCAGGTTCCCCCGTGACCCTGAAAAGGAGTAAGCGGTTGAAGATGGATGGATGGATGAACCCATACCACTATGCCCGCGAAACACTGGAAACCGCTGAGAAAAACACCAGAGGTAGAACAGCAGATGGCAGCACTGTCAGTATAGTCTGGATTCTGGCTCTTCAACCTCAACTACATCACTACAGTTCATAATTAATTAATTAATTAATTAATTAATTAATCAATTTGTATAGCGCTTTTTACAATGGACATTGTCTCAAAGCAGCTTTACAGAAATATCATTTTACATTTACATTTACAAATGAGACACACTCACACACCAATGGTAGCAGAGCTTCCATGCAAGGTGCTAGCTTGCCATCGGGGGCAACTTAGGGTTCAGTGTCTTGCCCAAGGACACTTCGGCATGGGATCACCCGGGCCGGGATTCGAACCACCAACCCTACGATTAGTGGATTAGTGGACAACCCGCTCTACCCACTGAGACACAGCTGTAATTGGTTTCCATTAGAGATGTGTGTGAGGTTGTTTTTATAGACTGTTTTTAGATTGTAGTTATTATTTTTGTTTGTTCATGTCAGCAGTATTTTCCAAATGAATTTATTTACACAAAATATTAACAAACGAGCAGCATAATTTACACCCCCACAACCCTGACCAGGCAGTTACTAAAGACGATTGGATGAACGTGAAGATGTGGTATTTCTTTGTCCCACAAGCTTCATATCTCTGATTGATCATCAATAGTGCACCTCGTATTCATTTTTGTATTTGTATCTGTTTAGAATGCATTATCTGTTCAGTCGGAGTAATGTTATACACAGGATACATACTACTAGTACACAATCAGGAACAACATAACATCGCTGAAGAAAACCTACTGTATAGTTCCTTTAAAAGGCTGCCATGCCAAATCATGGGCTAAGTAAGAGGCACAATGATGCTCTGGTTATACATCACTGTCATTCTCCCTAATTCAGCATGGGCTTACTTCACATGTGAAGGAGTGCACATGCCAACGTTGCGATGTGTTGAAATGATAGAAATATAGATTACGTCTGACCGTGGAAAGCATTGCACAGTCTTTGCAATACCATCCAAATCATGATTCATTGTTTAGCAGAGACTACAGACCTGAATATGTCTGAACTCTTGCTGTTTCTGACTCGAGCTGCCTCAGTGCTTCCTCTGGCCTCTCTTTGAACCCTCGCTTAGTTCACCGGATTTGTTTGGAGGTTTACGCCAGAGTGGGTGTAATGTGTTATGGCATGTTGCAGGGTTTTTCTGTCCAAGCGTGGAGCTCTTTGGGGCACAGCCACTTGCTGTGTGTGTGACAGTTGCTGTGCTTGCTTATTCATCCAGCAGCATACTTTTATCTCTCTGTATCTGTATGCCTCTGTTGTTTTCTGCTTCCCGCACTCTCCACCCCTCTGTGACTTCACCCCGCTTCACGAGAGGTGGAGGAAGAAAGCCAAGCTCATATTTAGGGGCTGCCAAAATGTTTGATATTCTAAATCTGCTCTGCTCCAGAAATATCTGGGTTTTTTTGGTTTGTTTGAGAGCAGGATACAGCGCTAAAGCAGGAGTATTAAGAGTACACACTTTTAAAAAAAGGTTCCTCAGTGGGTTTTTGGATGGTCCTGTTTACAACTGCTTCTTCACATTAATTAAAACTAAGCTAACGAGTTTACCATTACCTCAGGATGGAAGCTAGTGTAGCTTAATTAAAACACTTCTGAGGGATAATTTTTCACTAACCTCATATATATCTCAATCTAAATTCCATCCATCCATCCATCCATCCTCAACCGCTTATCCGTAATCGGGTCGCGGGGCTCAATCTAAATTATATCTCAAAATAATTTTTTAGATGCATATTTAGATGTATTTAAATTATGGTTGTTAAAAAGATATTAAAACTACACGTATGGGTCAGGCTTCCGTCATCCACTATTGTTTTGCTGCAATGACTTCTGGGAGTACTAGCAGTTCGTGCGCTCGGGTCTGCATCCGATTAAGCCTAATGATCCTATCAAGAACACATCCAGGTAATATCATGCGCCCCCGGGACTTGCGTTCTTGAGTATTGGAATGTAACTTCAGCAGTGGATGATGACGAACAGAAGAACGAGTACACAGGGACTGTTGTTTTACATATGCACACTGATATTTTGTTTATTATTAGAGCTATGGCTATTTTTATACTTGGACTTTCCACTCGCAGAATGTATTTGATTAAAATTGTCATTTGATTGAAGTTGACATTTAAGGTCTTTTTTTTTTAGATTTGGATTAAACCCATTAAACCCAGGATTAGTATTAAAATTTCTGATGAACGATGAGATCAAAACTATTCAATGTAAATAAATATTAACCTCATGTTAGCATATGGAGGTAGCATTCACAGTTCACTCTTAGGGAACATGGTTCCATCTACAGTACAACCCTAAAGGGCTCTATATTCACAGAGCGTTTCCCTTTCAGACAAGGCAGAGGTCAAAAACAGTAAGTACACAGAGCTTGACAACAAGGAACTGGAACAAGAAAAACTATGGCTCAGTAACAATGTCGTAGGATGTAGTGTTAGACTTATGTTAGACCTAGAGAGGGATGACATAGGTTTGGCAGGTGCACTGTACACCAGGTGACAACTGTGTCTCCTCTCTTCCTTGGTAGTTCATGGCATCAAGTGGACTTGCAGCAATGGGAACAGCAGCTCTGGTTTCTCAGTGGAGCAGCTGGTGCAGCAGATACTGGACAGCCATCAGACCAAGCCTCCTCCTCGGACTCACAACTGCCTCTGCACAGGCACGCTTGGTAAGGGACAGAAGGGAGACACAGAGATAGGCCAAGAGAGAAAGATAGGTATAGACAGAAGAAGTGGTAGGAACACCATGATAGCATGGAAATCGGCAGTATAGAGGTACTTTGCACAGGTAGATTACATACTTATTGTTCTGGTTGAGTATATTATAATGATTGACAGAATGCCTTGTGATCATGACAACACTAGGGGACCTCGTTCTCAGTAGCGACAGGGGCTAAATTATTTCATAGAGCTATTAGAAAGGTTAGATATTATTCCTGTTATTTACTGTCAAGCTACATGCACGCAAACATTTATATCTAACTTTATAGTGGAGTACATTTTATTTTGAATGAAGGCTGTATGATCATTTATTCACCTTGTTTTTGATCAACTGAATATGCAACAACGTGGCACAAAACATTAGCATTTAATGTTTATTTGATGTATCTGTATTGTCTGAGGAATGCCATTAAGAGCTCTCATTCTTATTCACGATAGAGACTGAACATACTCCTCTGTTGTCGGGAAGATTGTCATTCTTAATGTTTTGGCCTTGTTTTTTCCATGTCTCTGTCAGGTGCTGGGAGCAGCGTGCACCACAAGTGTAACAGTGCTAAACACCGTATCATTTCTCCTAAAGTAGACCCTCGCACTGGCACCTACAGCAGCGGTCACTCTGAGCTGCAAAACAGTGATGTGTCAGAAGGCAAAACAGAACACAGCCATGCCGGGGGAAAAGCAGGCACGGGGGCCACAGGAGGGGGCACATCACGGGAAAAACGCAATGGAAAAGTGCATAAGCCTGTACTACTGCAGCAGAATAGCACTGAGGTTTCATCTACCAACCAGGTGGAAGTTCCAGATACCACCCAGAGCTCACCTGTTTCCATTAGCAGTGGCCTAAACTCAGACCCCGATATGGCCGACAGCCCCGCTGTTACAGGGATGAGTCACGTGGCCTCAGTAATGAGCAGCCTATCTCAGAGCGTCTTCATGTCAGAGGTACCAGGCGATCCGGTCTACAGCATGTCCCCCACAGGAGGTGCTAATGCTCACCTCATGGGTCCTGACGCAACCTCCCATGGACTGGTTCTTGCTGTAGCCTCTGACAGTCATAAATTTGCCTTTCCAGGCAGTGGGGGCACAGAGGCAGGCACACCAGGAGCCGCAGATGGACTCGCCATGCTCTCTGCAGCTGGAGTCTCTGAGGAGCTCGTCCTCTCAAGCAGCCTGGATTCGAGCAACATCAAGCTACCAGAGACCGCCATGAACTTTGACCCAGACTGCTTCTTGAATAACCCGAAGCAGGGCCAAACTTATGGGGGTAGTGGGCTGAAGCAAGAGAATGGCTCTTCAGGTACCTCCTCCGTGGCCAGCACCAACGGCCTGCAGCACTCTCCACAAATGTCCAACTCCAACTTCAGCTTCAACGCAGAGATTATCAAGAACATCAAGACTGAGGACACCTCCTTTGAACAGCAACTGGCCAAGGAAAGCGGCTACCAGATAGGGGCAGTAGTAAGCTGTAGTGTAGCCAATGGTTCAGGCTCACAGAACTCGCTAACATTAACCCCAGCCGGCTCACTACTGCCTTCTGGAGGAGGACTGAGTCCCAGCACCACCCTGGAACAAATGGATTTCAGTGCCATTGATGCGAAACCTGACTTCTCCTCAAGTACATCAGTGGGTTATGACCAGGCAATGACCAACACTCATCTGGCCCATCAAAGCCACTCACCCAGTTTCTTCCTTCAAGACACACCACAGTCAGCCCAAAACCTGAAAGGCAGGCAAAATTCAAGCCAGAAGGGCCATTTGCTGGAGCACAATTCCCATGACAGGGCCTATATGGGCTTACAAGTTGTCAAAACAGACTCACCTGGTACCAACGGCCATCTCCACCACCACCATGGCCTCCAGAGCCAGCACAGACCCAATTGCAATGGAAGTTCAGCCACAGAGAACCAAGGGCAGAGTGGATCTCTTCAACTACTACAATATCCCGGGGGCTTCTCCAGCCTTGGGACAGAGCATGAGGATGTGGTCGGTCATGATCGGGCTGGCAGTACAGCTTCCAGTCAGGCCAGTAGTGCTGACACCAGATCAGATGGCTTAATCAAGCCTGGGGATCACCTGCAGACCTGTGCAGGAGGCAACACAGAGGGCGGAGGAACAGAGCACTATCTGCAGCAAAGTTCTGAGAATGGAGTAAGCAATGAAGCTGTGGCTCTCAGGAATGGTAATTCCAGTGACAGCACTAATGGCCAGCAGCAGCTGCAGCCTATTCTACAGGGGGCTGGGCTGGTGCAGGGGCTGTACAATACAGTGGCGACCCACCAGGGTCTAAGTGGAGCTGGATCTGGTAGTACTGGAGGCACCGGCATGGAAATCAGCCTGGATCACTTTGACATCTCCTTCGGCAACCAGTTCTCTGACCTCATCAATGACTTCATTTCAGTGGATGGAGGAGTCACTGCTGTGGGCTCTGGTGGGGCACTATATTCCCACCAGCTGGTTGCACCACCTGCTTCAGGTGGGCAGGCAGCCTCAGGAGTAAACCAGCAGCAGGGCCAGGGGGATGGAAACAACAGAGCAACAGGATACAGCACTTCTGACCTCTGCCTCCAGCCTTGCTGCAGTCCCCAGGGTCTAGGTGGTGGAACAGCTGGTGTAGGGGCCTCCGGGGACACAGGCTCGCTTTCCTACATGCATGTAACTGATGTTGTGTCAGCAGCGGTGGCACAGGGCACACTGGGAATGCTGCAGGCCACAGGAAGGCTCTTTATGGTGACTGACTACTCTCCAGAATGGTCTTATCCAGAGGTGAGTGAAACCTCTGTTACATTTATTTAACAACTTGTATGTACATTTATTTAAAGAATGTACAATACTAGATGAATTATAAGCAGCATGAAAACCATCCCCCATCTCTCACTGCACAATTCTTCTAAGGAGTTAGCCTGGTCTGCCAGGATTCTAGGTTTCTGCTACAAAAAAACATGCGTTGAATCTCAATGAGTGGTAGGTCTGGGTGGATAGTAGTAGGATGGATGGTTAATTTTTCAGCACACATGTCGAACTGACAAATCATATTGCAAGGAAAAACCTCAGAATAGAAGCAACTTAAAAAGCATGTTTGATTATTGATGTACACATGTATATAGATACTCAAGACTAGTGAGTACAGAACAATATTCACAACAGAAAATTACCACAGACCAGACATTCATTGCTGTTCTCATGTTGTGTTCATTTGTTAACCTATGCCCTCAAATTGCTGAAAGAATAATAGTTTCACACTGGTGTAAACCACTCATTCCTGTTTAGTAGGAAGTTTCTCCGCTAGGGGGCGCTATTATCCTTATATGGTAATGTTGAGAAAGAGGAATCTAGCACAACTCTGCTCAAATATAGTCATATGGTTAAATGGATGAAAATTATAATTGCAAATTGTGTGATGTAAAAGGGCCTAAACATACTTTAAACAAATACATGCTACATCTAATTTTGCTGCCATTTCTATAAAACAGTAGTTGATTTATTTATTTATTTATTTTACTTTGATGTTAAGGAGCGCACGGTGGCTTAGTGGTTAGCACGTTCGCCTCACACCTCCAGGGTCCGGGGCCATGTGTGTGTGGAGTTTGCATGTTCTCCCCGTGTGTCGGGGGTTTCCTCCGGGTACTCCGGTTTCCTCCCCCAGTCCAAAGACATGCATGGTAGGCTGATTGGCGTGTCTAAAGTGTCCGTAGTGTGTGAATGGGTGTGTGAGCGTGAATGTGATTGAGCCCTGTGATGGACTGGCACTCTGTCCAGGGTGTACCCCGCCTTGTGCCCGATGCTCCCTGGGATAGACTCCAGGTTCCCCTGTGACCCTGAAAAGGAGTAAGCGGCTGAAGATGGATGGATGGATGGACTTTGATGTTAACAACATTCAATTTTCAAAGTAGCTTTACAATAAAAGCATTCACTGAGCTACTCACTTACAGTATGTCTATGGATTGTGGATGCTGACTAAATTCTATGAATATAATTTTTGAATTATATACTCATCACATTAAATAAAATGTATTCCTTTGGTGTATTTAATAAATGTACGTTTTTGCCACGGTTTTTTTTTTTTTCTTTATTTTAAATAAGTGGGTGGAAAGTTTTACCTTTCAAACATATCATTTGAAATGATGGGTTTTATGATTTGTATTTTTTCTATTTATTTATTTATTTTTATTTTCAAAAACTCATCAATACAGATTTTATGTAAATGTAGGAGAAAGGTGAAGTATCCAGGGTTACCAGGGAAAAGTTAAGGCTTTCATACTGGTGAAACCAATAAAACAAAATGACATTCATGCAAATGATCAATAAAAATAAGCATTTGTATCAACCATGCAGCAAAAATGATTTAAACCCCTCATTAACCAAATGCCTTCATCCTGAGGGTTTTAATCTCAACATGTTTTTAAATACAGAATAAGTTCCACATTTCAACAAAGTTGTTTAATATAGAAATTTCCAGGTTACTTGCCCAATTTTTATCTATTATTTCTTCTGCTGTGCCACAAAATCTCCCCTTGTTCAGGACATTAAGCAGCTATTGCATTATACAACCACTAGAGGGCAGAATTCTCTCTGAAATGTTAAACCTACCTAACAATGTTATACCCACATTCTACCACATGATGGCAGCAAACCATTTCGTGTAAACTTGACATCTAAATATTATGTCAAGAGTACATTTTTATTTCCTGTAGAATTAATACTAAAAGGACTTTCCAAATAATAGAAAGGCTTGAACATTTATACAGCAGTAAAAGTGCAGACCAGGGGTTTATACTTATGTCCAAACAGGCCAGGGCCATTCTGATCCAGTCCATGAAATGAAGTTAGACTCTGAGTTTTAAAATAAAATTGTCTTGTGGATGGTAATTAAATTGAAAGATTTGAAATAAGAGCTAGTCTGTGTTATTCTACTAGGAGTAAAAATGAGCCATTAACCCAGGGAAATAAACTTCACTCCTGACAAAGCGCATTAATTATTGTCATTTTTCATGAGAAAGCTAAAACTTTGATGCTGTAACAACGTCTCGTTCTAGAACGACTAATTTAGTAGTTATTTACATTTACATTTATTCATTTAGCAGACGCTTTTATCCAAAGCGACTTACAAATGAGACACACTCACACACCAATGGTAGCAGAGCTGCATGCAAGGTGCTAGCTTGCCATCGGGGGCAACGTAGGGTTGAGTGT
>JAFFST010046727.1:184323-200369 GCA_022414735.1 Noturus placidus
TCCAGTGACCAGTATGAGGGAGTGTGAGAGCGATGTCACCAAATTTAACACACCTGCTCCCCATTCACACTTGAGACCTTGTAACACTAACAAGTCACATGACACCGAAGAGGGAAAATTACCTAATTGGGTCCAATTTGGACATTTTCACTTAGGAGTGTACTCACTTTAGTTGCCAGTGGTTTAGACATTAACGTGTGTTTAGTTATTTTGAGGGGACATAAATTTACACTGTTACACAAGCTGTACACTCACTACTTTACATTGTAGCACAGTGTCACTTCTTCAGTGTTGTGACATGAAAAGATATTTACACAAATGTGAGGGGTGTACTTACTTTTGTGAGATACTGTATATATATACACACACACACACACACATACCTAGCTAAGGGAAAACTGCAGCGTTATAATGTTCAGCCATCAGCATATATTCCATGTGGTTCAGCAACCTGGAGCCAGAATAAGCGTGCAATGACTTATTATAGAATAAAAAAATGTCGGCTTTTATTCTTCATAGTGCTCTCTGCATACAGGTATCTCCTATTTCTATCTATGGACAAGAATATGCTGCAGCGATCTGGCTCATCAGCCCTCACACACTCAAAGTGCAAACTCACACTAAATAAAGCACTTCACACAGGGAGCAGGCTGCAGGGGCTGAGGTCATTAGCCTCCATGACCTCTCAGCTCACATGCCTGTGCCCAAGCCTGAGCTGAGCCTGAGAGTCAGTGAGTCACTTTCAGGGAGGCCAGGAGATGGGAAGGCTGATGATTGAGCTATGTCTGTGCACCTCAGTGACTGCAGCAGATGGCAAGAGGCTTTAGTTTGGGATTTAGGATGTGTTGACATGCCAGTCCACATCAGTACAGACACGTCGAGGATCTCAGGAGATGGAGAAGTAACAGCACACGCACTGAAGGGTAGCACATGGTTAGCATATTGGAAGTATGTGATGATGCTGATGGATATGGGACACATGACATTCACCCCTAATACCCAATAAATGAGCATAAACTAGCAACACAATAAACCTAACCTGAATTTCAAATGGAATATACAAACATTTATAGTAATTAATTTTAAAAAGCCAAAAGACACGAAACTCTTGACCACCAGTGCAGATTTTGCTAAAAAGTTTTCTTTTCATAAACATGGCATTAAGGATCTTCCTTAGCATAGTGTTTTGTCTGTGAGTGATGACAGGCTGTGACAGAAGTACTGTACTAGACCAAAATGGGAGGGTCTTAATGACATCACATTGTGGCCTGGATTCTGATTGGGAAATCTATCTAAGCCTCGACCCTATATGCTGTTAGCTCCGCCCCTTAGCCCCTCCCTCTCTGCAGTGGACGTGCGTGGCTTTCTGAGCGTGCTCGCTAGCAGCAGCAGGTGGAGATGACATCATCTGCACTGCAGCAGACTGCAGAACTGGGTCTAAACAAAGACATGTCAAAACTGCTACTACGTGCTGCGGCCATGCTGTCTGTCTCTCTTCCTTTTTCTGTTATTTTTGTTCTGCTCTTGGTCTGTCTCTCAGTGCCATGCAGTTTCTTAGCCTCTGTCTCTCGAGCTATGCCCTCACTTAACGCACAGACCACATCTAGCTCTCTAACCTCCATTATTGAACCTTTCAATGTACGTATTTGCAAGCTTTTTGCACGCACATCCCCCAGGCCTTGTTGAAAGCCTGATGATGGATGTCATTGTTTTACCCAAATAACGTCTACCTCTATCCACCCGCCTGCGCACCCACCCAGCACGGCTCATTTTCCTGTCTGTAAGTAGAGCACAAAAGCAGATGCAGTCACAGACACAGGCTTGTCTGAACACTTGAAATGGTTACCGGATGGTTTGTTAACACCATGGCGTCAGCCCATGGCTAGAATAGCAATCCATTTCCATCACTGGATTGATTCAGAGCTTAACATAAGTGATTGCAATTTCCCAGTCAGGCTCTCTGCCGTGGTGTTCAACGGTGACGCCGAACATGACCTCAAAAAACCACTTCGCATACCATCGCCAGGTAACCAGGCATTCAGCTGGGATAATAAAACCAAGCAAAGTTTTAATATTTGAGCAAAGTTTCCACAGCAAGAGCGTCATACTTAGTCTCTTTTGTGTTTTGCGTTCGTCCTGCTATGCTCATTCACAGACATAATGATGGTAACGCTGCCACGAGCCACGCACAGGCATGCTCCTGTCGCCTAGTTACAGCTCAGCAGCAGGTTGCCACAGAAACGGGATCCTGGCAGGATGAGTGATGCTAAAGCAGTCCGTACATGCTATGATTTTTCTATCACGCATGCTCCTGCTCTACACTGGATACTTGTATTGCCCTTCTGAGCTGGCAGCTTTACCTGAAACCTGCTATTGCTAATATAGCGGCTCCTCTAACTGTGTAAACAGCCACCAGTCTGGATCAATGCTCTGTTCTCGTCTGAAGATGACCAGGATTGCCTTTATACAGTGTACAGAAAATGCAGATCCACAGCAATTTAAGATTATTCTAAGTATGTCTACATTCAACACTCTGCCTTACGTGCCTTTTTGTATTTTTGTTGCAGATGGTGTGGTAATGAAAATATGTGTTAATGCTCACTAATATTCATTATAAATGTTTTATTCAGTTTGCTAATTGCAGCAATGGTGTCAACGTGTTACAATGACACATTACATTACATTGCATTTATTCATTTAGCGGACGCTTTTATCCAAAGCGACTTACAAATGAGAGAGATACAAGCAAAGCGATATATCAAGCAGAGAACAATACAAGTAGTGCTACTGTACGAGATCTATTAATTGAGTTCCAGAAGAAGCAACGTGCGCAGAGTCGAGGTGTACGTGCAAAAAACAATTTATTTTATTTATTTATTTATTTAATTTTTTTATGAGTTGGTTAGGTGTTGACGGAAGAGATGGGTCTTTAGCGGTTTTTTGAAGATGGTGAGTGAATCTGCAGTCCGGATTGAGGTTGGAAGTTCATTCCACCACTGAGGAACGGTTAGTGTAAAGGTTCTGGAAAGGGACCTTGTGCCACGCTGAGTAGGAACTACTAAACGTCGGTCGCTAATCGAGCGCAGATTGCGTGAAGGAACGTAAGCCTTCAGGAGAGAGTTGAGGTAGGAGGGTTCTGTTCCAGACAAGGTCTGGTAGGTGAGCATCAAGGCCTTGAATTTGATGCGGGCGGCTACAGGAAGCCAGTGGAGGGAGATGAAGAGGGGTGTGACATGGATGTGACACAGTGATGCAGCAGGTAGTGGGGGTGTCTCATTCCAGGTAGCAGAGTTGAATTCTGAGCACCCATGTGGGTTTCTTCCAAAGTACTCTAGCTTCCTCAAACCCCAATAAGCATGATTCATATTAGGATTGGGCCCTTACATGCAAGGATGCCTGTGTATAATGACTTGGTATGTACCAGGTGCTTCTACGATTCACTCTGAAATTCAGCACGACCCTAAAATGGAGAAGTGCTTATGGGAAAATGAATGTTCCTGAATCCTGATTTCATGCTAATTGGGTCGGTCCTGAGTATAATCTATAGCACACAACTGGTAGCAAACATCAACATGGACATCAAAAGCATACGTAAACCAAAACCAGTGACTGAATTATTTTCAGATCTGGGGAAGGGGGCTGTTCGAAGGTACGGGATGAACAAGAGCCAAACATTGAAGGAATCAATCTTGTGTCAGTTAGTGATAAGAGCAGTATATTGAAATGGTATTTCAGTCATCTTATTGCCATGAACCCTTAAACTTAACTTAACAGTTTTATTGGATGTACAAATGTACTTTAACTTGATATACTAGCATATTAGCTGTAAACCGCATGTATATAGTGCACAGTTTTAGTGGCTGGTTTTATTCCTGTGTGTCAAGTAATTGAAGTGGCTATCCTGCTTTTAACCTTTGTGGTTTACTATAATGGCTGTGCTCTGCGCTCATCGTTTCCTGGTAAAGTATTATTGTGTTGTCTTTCTCCTTTCCAGTGAGCCATTCATTCTCGTACATTTACTAGAGTGATGAAGTTTTGAAGTTGAGAGGCTTTATTTTCCATCCTGTCAGTGCAGTTGTTAAACGTAAACATCGTTGTCTTGTAGATAACCAGTTCAGAATGTCCATCCTGGAGCGACTTGAGCAGATGGAGCGCAGGATGGCCGAGATGGCCGGCCAGCAGCAGCAGCAGCAAAACAATGGAGCAGCTGGAGGAGCAGGAGCAGGAGGAGGTGGAAATGGAAATGGAGGGAACAGCAGTAGCAGCCAGTCTCAGGTACGCTCATTGAGAAATAGTTCATTTGACTTTAATTAATCAGGTAGTTTTGTAATAGAGTCCGCTCTAAACTGTACATACCCTGTGTCCACAGTGTCTGTCAGGCCAGGGACAGGCGGGCAGTTCGTTTGAAAGCCGTGTAGTGGTCGTGTGTGAGAAGATGATGAACCGCGCGTGCTGGGCCAAATCCAAACACCTGATCCACTCTAAAACCTTCCGGGGAATGACCCTGCTGCACCTTGCTGCTGGACAAGGCTACGCCACGCTCATCAAAACTCTCATCAAGTGGCGGTGAGTCACATCCCACAGCCGGGGAACGAGATGGAGTGTGTCAGAAAGAGAAGAGAGTGTGTGAATGTCATATTTGTATTTGTATTTACTGTGTATGTACTCTCACTTGTCACAGGACTTCTAATTGAGTCATAGTTTTAGACTTTTGAGCTAAATGTCTTTCAAGATTGAGTCAATATTAGGTCAAATCATATCAACTTCATTTTCCATTCCCTTTGCCTTCATGGTGTATAGTGTAGTTATATACGCTGAGAAATATCAGACTGTAACAGAACAAACTAAAAAAAAAATGTTTTTCATTGTTCTTGTTGTTCTAGTTGCAGAAATTGTGCATTATCAAGAAAAACACTTCTTATTGGACATATTGGTCTTCATTATTCATAATCATGAATACATATTATACATATGCAGACATGAGGAATGATTACACAATAGGGCGGCACAGTGGCGCAGTGTGAAGTATTGCTGCCTCATAGCACCCTGTTTCGATCCTGAGCTCAGATTACTGTCTGTATGACGTTCTGTATGTTCTCACATACTGGTTGGGTTTCTTCCGAGTTCTCTGTTTTCTGTTTCCCCCTCACCTCCCAAAAACATGCCGTTACATGGGTTAGATACACAAATTTGCCTCTAGTGTGTATGTGTATGTGAATGTGTGCATGGTGACCATCAATGGACCGTCAATGGACTGACATCGCATCCAGTGTATTCCATGCAGAATAGGATCCACTGTGAACATGACCAAGATTATGCACACAATGAAGAGGAATAAATGAATGAAGGGTTACATGTACATGTGATGACAATTGGTTTTGTGTAACAGGATAACATCATTTATTAAATTTCTTGGCATTCAGAATAAATATTTTTTTCTTTTTGTACAGCACTAAGCATGCAGATAGCATTGATCTGGAGCTTGAGGTGGACCCACTTAACGTTGACCACTTCTCTTGTACACCCTTGGTAAAAATTTCCACCTGGTTCTTATAACAAGCACTGAATTTTAATATCATAGATAACATGTAATCTGATCTCCTTGTTGAATATATCATTCCCTGCTCCTCACGTGTAGATGTGGGCCTGTGCTCTGGGTCACCTCGAAGCAGCCGTGGTTCTGTACAAATGGGACCGCAGAGCTCTGACCATCCCAGACTCTCTGGGCCGCCTGCCTCTGTCCATCGCTCGCTCTCGAGGCCACACCAAACTGGCTGAGTGTCTGGAGCAGCTCCAGAGAGAGGAGCAGCCACAGCCTCCCTCCACTCACATGGCCTTCTCTCCTAACTCTGATGCTCCCTCCTCCGACAGCTGGATGGTCAGCTGGACCAGTGATAGCATGGTGACCCCCAGCAGCCACAAGAGTGGTGCAGCTATCACCGCTACCACTAACCCGTCCAGCAACATCACTCCTGGTGAGTCTCAGAAAATGAGAAAGAAGGGAAATTTGAAGTGTGTTTGACAGGAGCCATTATAGGAAGGTCTTAACAGCAGAACAGTGGCTAGTGTATTATTGCAGCACTTTGGTGAGCGGTACTTGTGGCACAATTTGTTCCACAAATTGGTGAACCTCTGCCCATCTAAGATACTCTTTTTATACCCACTCATGTTACTGATCGGTTGCCAATTAACCTCTAGCTGTTTCTTTTTAGTAACACTTAATTTTCCAGCATTTTGTTGCCCCCGTCCCAACATTTTTGAGACGTGTTGAAGCCATCAAATTCAAAATAATCTTGTTTTTTTTCTTTAAAATGGTACATTTCCTCAGTTTAAACATGTTTTCTGTGTTCTATTTTGAATAACATGTGGGTTTATGAGATTTGCAAATCATTGCATTCTGTTTTTATTTACATTTCACTGAGCGTCCCAACTTTTTGGGAATTGGTGTTGTAATAATTTTAACAGCCGTTTTAACAGCCGATTCTTGGGAATAGAGATCATAGAGCAAGTTTCATTGAAAGTTGATCCAGTCCTGACAGAGTTCAATTCTTTCTCTCTGTTTTCCTCTCATGTCTAGACTTGAGACGCCCCAGATCCGAGCCTTCCAGCTACTACAGCAGCGAGTGCCAGCGGGATCTCCCTGCAGCTAAAAAACACAAACCGAACCCAGAAGCGGCTCAGACACGGCCGAATAAAGCCGCCTCGGTTCCCTTGAGTCTGGAGCACCAGCAGCTCCACAAGCTCTCCACCAGCCCAAACACACTCCCTGCAGAAACACCCAGTGCTGAGCAAAACACAGCTGCTGAGGGCACCAAAACCGGTGGCATCTCACAAGCCAAGTTGAGCTCGTTTCGCACAGGAGGACATAAGTGGAGCTCCAGGGAGGTGTACAGAAAAGTATCAGGAGGAGGTGGAGGAAGCAGCTTGGGGAAGGAGAAGCTGGCGACCAGGCTGCGTCATCGAGGAGAGAACCTCAGCATGCTGACCATGACGGACAGAGAGATTGTAGACACTGAGCTGCTCACCTATAAGGAGGACTTGGAGAACCAGGACTGTCTTTCACACATGGAAGACCTGCAGGTGAGCAATGATTTGTGAGCACTCTTTCCTCTTGTCTGGTTCACAATTCTAGAAATGTATATGATTTTATCAAAAAAACATTAAGTCAATAGATTGTCCATCCGTCGTGTTAATGTGTGTAAGACGGCATTCAAGAGCAGTCAGTCTGGCCCTGCACACTGCCTCAGATCTGTATCACCACATAATAAACTCCAGCGATTGATCTGCCCTCAGGGCCAAGAGCTCCTCCAATTCCATTCATCTCTGTCATTCCGAGCTGGAGAAAGGAGGAGGGAATAAGCGCAGTTGCTTGAGCAAACACAGCAGTGGCACTAGAGTTAGATTGATTTGTGAGTGTGTGGAATAGTTTGTGCATGTCTGAGTGTGTTATTTTTCAAAGGTTATGAATTCCTGACAGCCGCAGTGGCAATGACGTTTTTTTTTCTATGTCCGAATGTCTGTTTTTCGCAAATTTTACAAAGGTTATTCATTACTGAAAGCAGCAACAACAATGACACATACAGGGATCTGTACTAATTAAACCGTGTTAGGAGCACATGGTGTTACACACTTAGAAAAAAGCTTCATCAATGATTCATTGGATAGTTAAAACCCTGTGGAACCCCTATAGCTATCAACAGGTGTTCTACTTTACTCTCGCTTATAGGGAAACGGGTATTTCAAGGGGTTTATATACAGTAAACAAATTAAGCAAATAATGTCATAATCAGTTGCATACATGGATATTGTAAATTACTAACACCAGAATTTCTTTTATAGAATATGGAGTTAATATTTTAGAAAACTGTGCTTCACGAGATCTGGCTACTTTCTTCTGTTCACAATTTTCCAACCCTAAAATCAGGCCAGTCCCCCAGCTGAAACAGCTGCTCAGCTCTGCTGGGGGGTTTTTTCTTCTTCTTAAAAGTCAACTCATCAGGCATAAGTTGTTTCAACAGAGAGGGTGGGGTAGGCTCAAGGAATGGAAAATTTTTACCAGTATTGCAGTGTTTATTGCAATTGCAATTCATCTCACAGCCAGATGAGGGCTTGAAAATGACAAACCACTTTTTTTTTTTAAATAATAATAATATTACACATAAAAAATAAAATCTCTGGATCCTGCCGTTCATTTCGATGTTTGTTTGCTGCTGCCAGGCAAACATGATGACCTTGGCGGAACACATAATCGAGGCGACGCCAGAGCGCATTAAGAGGGAGAACTTCTCAGCTGTGGAGTCTGTTCCTCTGGACAGCAGCGGACTGAGCAGCACCATGAGCTGGCTGGCTACTTACCTGGGAGACGTTGAGCAGCTGCCCAGCATCATCCACCTGAGGTGAGAAGCCTCTGCGGAGAAAACACTTTCAGTACAGGTTTTAGCACTCGGAATGAATCAGAATATTAATGTGCCTGTAGTGTTTTTATACTGCCACAGACAGAATGAAGAGAGAACTTGAATCAAATAAAGGTGTTGGTCGGTGTCACAATGGTTCTGTTGTTTATATGTAGATTTGACATTTTCATCTGCCAAGGTGCATTTAATTTAATTTAAAGTCCAACATGCAAAACTATTTTATTTATTTAAGCCCCCAACACACATTTGGACCAAATGTACATATATTTTAATCTAATATAATAGGACATTTTCCTTCTGGAACAAATGGAGGTGTCCCAAGAATTTTTTTCCGAGCCAATTACTAATAGTAAAGTTGACACCATCATGTATAGTCAATCAAGAGCCTCAGCTATGTCACTCTCATCCCAAATGACCCAAATGCATAGTACTTATTTAAATACTCTTCTGCTGCTCTATTGTCTTTTGTCTTATATTCTCTATTGTCTCTTGGATGGTACTATAACACTGTAAATTTCCAACCCGGGCTTAAAAAAGTCTTATCTTATATTAACTTAACTAAACTATGGTCTGTTTGGCCAGAATGGGGCTATTAACAACAGCAGTTGCACAAACTGAGGCAGTTCAGTGTCATCCATAACCGTGACAAAGGTGATAAGGTATAATAATAATAATAATTAATCAATTTGTATAGCGCTTTTTACAATGGACATTGTCTCAAAGCAGCATAACAGAAATATCATTTTTACATTTACAAGAGACTTACAAATGAGAGCACACTCACACACCAATGGGAGCAGAGCTGCATGCAAGGTGCTAGCTTGCCATCGGGGGCAACTTAGGGTTCAGTGTCTTGCCCAAGGACACTTCGGCATGGGATCACCCGGGCCGGGATTCGAACCACCAACCCTACGATTAGTGGATTAGTGGACAACCCGCTCTACCGACTGAGACACAGCCGCCCTACAGTCTTAGATTTAGCCAGCCGATTGGTAGAACATACTGGCTCAGAATGTCTGTCTCTGTCCATTTCATGAACATAACAGAACTGTAAGATGACTGTCTGGTTTTCCAAATGATCTGAAGCACCTCTCTGAGAATCCGTTAACCTCCAGACAGGCTTTTTGCGAGACAGTGCATCTGTTATCTGATTGCAGCCGTCTGGTAGGTAGCTACCCAAAACAGAAGGTGTTGATGTTAAGCCCCACTGTAGTCTTGTACGTCTGCACTTTAAATACACGTGACCCCTTCAGGAGTTCCTCAAAATGTTACAGCTCTATCCCGTACAGTTTCCGACATTTCTTTCTTTTGCTTCCTTCTGAATAGTTGTCCACACACCAGGCACCTCACGCGCTTGGCTTGCTAGGAGGCACCCGTCAGTTATACTGATTTCTCAAGGAGAACTCCTAAGGGCATGCCCTGAAGGAGAAAACATTGAACCAGCATCTCAGGGTGCACGCATATATCTCTATCACCAGATAGAGTTACTACAGTACTCTGTCTGTCTCGTCACTTGCTGCTGAGATTGTCAGCATAGCAGTTAATCGTCTACATGAGAAACTGCACACAGAGAGCTAGTCCAAAACTCAAAGTGAATTTGAATTGATAGGTCACTCCACTTAGGTGGAACATCCATGTAGGCATGTATGAGCTTCTTTATGAAACTGATACACTCGGGAATTATCCAGCCACTTACTCGGGCTGATACATTACAAAATGTATCAAGCACATTACCATTAGTGGCATTAATTTATCACTAATGGCAGATCAAGCTTTGTGTATGCCATGGCAGCCTTGATGTCAGCTGCTATACCATGTTCTGGAGTTGCACTTTGACCTTCAGGGTGATCCAGTGGTGGGCTATCAGCAGTTTTCACCAAACTTAGAGAATGAGATCCACCCATAAGTACATTCAAATTCAATTTCATTTTAAATTAAAATCTAATTGGTCACACACACAACCCAATACAGTATGATGTGCTTTGTATGTCATAAAAAACAGAATTTGCATAAAGATGTGCTTGCATAGAAGTTGAAAAAGAAAAATATAAAGGATATAAAAGATGTGCAATGCAATGCTGTGCAACATCGAGCTGAGGTAATAGCAGTGAAAAAACTAACATATATAATAAGTATTTATAAATGCAGGATAATATGAGTATATTAACAGGAATGTAGGGGGTGTGGGGGTTGTGTAATCAAATCCAAGGTCTAGTCCTAGGTGTTGTCCTGCTTGAGGGCCCGAATGGCCTGTCGGATGAAGCTCCTCCTCATTCTCACTGTGTTGGCCTTCAGGGAATGAAAGCACTTCCCTGACTGCACCAGAGAGAAAAGTTAATTGTTTGGATGGCTGGGGTCCTTCACTATATTCCTGGCATCGGTCCAGCACTACTTGCTGTAAAATAGACTGCAGGTCAGGAAGCTCAGTGCGGTTGGTGCGCTCAGGTGATTGCACCATTCTCTGGAGAGCTTGTCTACCCTGCTTAGTGCTGTTCCCAAACCAGGCTGTGATGACTCCTATCAGGATACTCTTACTGGTACAGGTGTAAAAGCTTCTTAGCACCTTAGAGAGCAGGTGAAGGTGGTGAAGACCCTGACGGGCCTTCTTCATCAGGGTGTTAATGTGACAGGACAGGTCCTGCGTGATGTACCTGCGTGATGAATGCCAAGGTACCCAAAATGCTCCACTATGTACACTGCGGTACACCAATGATTTTAAGTGGGGGAGAAGCTCCTCTCCTGCTTCATGTTGAAGGCTACTATGAACTCCTTTGTCTTGCTGACGTTCAGGAGGAGGTTGTTCTCCTGGCACCAGTTCTCCAGGCTTTTAATTTCCCACCACAACAGTGTCGTCAGACATTTAACAATGTTGGTAGAGTTGGAAGTGTCCACATAGTCATAAGTGTACAATGAATACATCAGCTCGAGTATTGATGGTGAGGGAAGGTGAGACATGTCTATCCACCCGTACTGCTTGTGGTCTGCCTGTCAGGATGTTGAGATCCACTGACAGGGATGGGCTATCACAGGTCGAGGTCCCAGGTCCTCTAACTTGCTGGTGAGTTTGGAGGGAATTATAATGTTAAATGCTGAGCCATAGTCACCAAACAGCAGTTTAACATAATTTCCCTTCCGGGTATCCAGATGGTTCAGGGCTGTGTGTAGGACGGCTGGGGCTCAGTCGGTAGAGCGGGTTGTCCACTAATCCACTAATCGTAGGGTTGGTGGTTCGAATCCCGGCCCGGGTGATCCCATGCCGAAGTGTCCTTGGGCAAGACACTGAACCCTAAGTTGCCCCCGATGGCAAGCTAGCACCTTGCATGGCAGCTCTGCTCCCATTGGTGTGTGAGTGTGCTCTCATTTGTAAGTTTTTTTTGGATAAAAGCGTCTGAATAAATGAATAAATGTAAATGTAAATGTAGGAAATGTTTGATGGCCTCATCAGTTAGGAGATTGTGGCAGTGAACTGTAATGGGTTCAGGGTGTCAGTTAATGAGGAGTTGATGAAGTCTCTGACCAGCATTTCAAAGCAAACCGGCGATAATCATTGAGGCAGGCGGACTGAGGTTTCTTTGGACAGGAACGATAATTTACTGTTTAAAGCATGTGGGATCTACTGTACCAGGGAGAGGATGAATATGTGCATGAACACCGGTGCTAGCTGGTCAGCGCAGGCTCTAAGGACCCAGCCTGCAGGTCCTGCTGCCTTCCTGGTGTTCCCTCTTCCGAAAGCCTTCCTCAAGATTATGAAAGCATTTTCCACACTGACACACTCTATATGCATGCTGCCATAAGCACTGTTCACGCTGTGAGCACTGCTAGCGCTGTTAGCACCGATTGTGCCATTAGCGCTCTTAGCTGCAGCCTACATAAAGTTCTGACTCTACATTCAGAGCAACTGTACTAAGCTCGATTGAGCTCTGCACTTCACTTCACTCTGTCAGCTGCTGTTCTTCTTTTGATTGCGCCACAGAGGAGCTTGCCTTTCCTTTTCCTAGCAGGCCCTACATTGTTTATTATTATTATCCGTGTTTTTATTCTGCTTTGTCTACAAGATGGGAATGGGAAAGGGGCATTTTTACGTTTTATTACACATGAGGTGACAGTAACAAGGTGTCGACTTTGCTATTAGTACTCGGCAAGGAAATAAGCACACATTAAATCTCTATTCGCTCTTGAAGGAAATTCCATTGGTGGTCCAGAAGAGAGTAGAACTCCATTTGTGATGGAAATCACAACCCTAATATCACTTCTAGGGTAGATATTGTTTTTAATTTGTTTAGACAATTGATGCATAATTTGTTATTATGCAGTTTGTGGTACGTTATTCATAGTTTAGAGTTTAGAAAATGTATGTTGCAATAGATTTAAATTGTAAAACATTGGAATGTAGAGCATTTGCCTTTTAAGTGTGTAAATATTATGAGCAGTTTAATTGTATTTCAGCAGTGAAATGTGTTCTGGCAGCACTAGTATACAGAATGATCTGTTTAAACCTTCATTCGTGTGTGTGTGTGTGTGTGTGTGTGTGTGTGTGTGTGTGTGTGTGTGCTTACGTGTATGTGAAGGTCTCTATATAGTGAACCCCTTACCCCCAACCCGGGTCTGAGTCCAGACGGTTCCCCTCAGTGTGACGGTCCATTTGAGAAGGGTGCTCTGCCCTCCCCGGCCAACTGGGCCGAGTTCCTGAACGCTTCTAACAGCAAGATGGAGCGAGACCTGTCACAGCTCACCCTTACTGACCTGGAGCAGAGGGAGCTGTACGAGGCCGCTCGGCTGGTACAGAGCGCCTTCCGCAAGTACAAGGTATACGTCCATTTGTGTAACATTTCGATGCTGGGGATTGATAGGTGAGGTTTTGACAGGCAGTCCTGTATTCCAATATGTCCATTTGTCTTTAGATAGACATTTTCTGAACAGATCCACACAGGTTCATGTCCTTGTGCCTTCAGCATGAAAAGGTGGCTAAACCAGCGCATGGCCTGGCTTATAGGAGCATATGCATTATAATCTCTTTGTCTTTTTCTCTCTGTATCTTCATGTCCATGACGTGTGCTGCCTCCCATGGCTGTCTGTAATGAATTTCCATTGCCCACATGGGCTCCTGGCACACACACACACACATGCAGCTCAGCCAGTTCTGGCAGCTGAAACAGAGTAGGGGGGTTGTGGTTAACTCGACCCTCAACCCCTTGCCTACTGCACCTGCTTCCCTCCTGCTGCTGCTCGCACGCTCTCTCTCTCTCTCTCTCTCTCTCTCTCTCTCTCTCTCTCTCCCTCTGTCTCTTTTTCTCCCTCTCTCTCTCCCTGTCTCTCAGTTGGTGGTACAGTGCCTGTGTCTGCCTGCAGGCATTCTACCAGTCTCAGCTCTAATCTCCTGCTCTGCTCTCCTGCAGGAACGCCCATTGCGCGAGCAACAGGAAGTAGCAGCTGCTGTCATTCAGCGCTGTTACAGAAAATACAAACAGGTAAGTTGACCCTGACTGCCATCTTTTCAGACCGACATCAACACTGTGTCACTGCTAACTGTCAAGTGTAAAAACATGCAAACCTACAGTAAAAACCTGTACAAATCAGTGTTGTAGAGTCTTTCTCCCTTACAAGAGTACTTGCCACTTTCATCCTTCTCAAATCCAAAACCATCATCTCGAATACCCTCAAGTCCATCAGTATCTAATCGCAGGCCAATTTTCTGTTCTTTTCCAAGCTAACATGGATAGCATTGAAGGTAACTCCTCTATTTGGGTGAACACTAGACACCAGAACTCATTCTCCTCTGAAAATAGTCTGAGAGAAAATATTCTACCTGTCCTCCACCCTGACTGTATAATCTCTCTGCTCTGTGCAGTATGCACTTTATAAGAAGATGACGCAGGCTGCCATCCTTATCCAGAGTAAGTTCCGGAGTTACCACGAGCAGAAGAAGTTCCAGCAGAGTCGACGGGCGGCCGTGCTGATCCAGCAATACTACCGCAGCTACAGAGAGTTCCGTCAGCTCCGACCTCACAGACGCACCGCCACCTCGGCCCTGGTGCAGCACAAGCTCAGGTAGCCACTCCCATTTTAGTCTTAGGGCCCTGACTCACTAAGCTGATGGTGAAGAACATCACCAACCTGGGCAGACTGAGGATCACTTCATGTTGCCTTAGGTTTATTCTGAAAAAAAGTGAAAATATGTGATTTGAGATGTCACCAAACCAGCTTTTCACGCCACTGTAAATTTGTTCAAATGGCCTGCTCAGAGTTTAAACCATGTGCTCGAACATTTTTATTGAAAAAATATAGCTAGTTACAGCAGGTTAAACATGAATGTGCTCTTTCAAGACTGCCCCTTGCTTGCTTTGGCTTCTCTTAGCCTGCACCAATTCCCTATGCTCTCTTTTTTGGTTCAACACACTCATTTTGGAACTTACAAGCACTGACAAGTGCTGACTGACTCCAGCAAAGCCAAAAGTCAGCAGTCAGATTGGTTTGTCAGAACTTAAGACACAACTGATAACAATTAGGTATAAACCATGATCTATTGTCTGTCTATTGGGGCGGCTGAGGCTCAGTCGGTAGTGCGGGTTGTCCACTAATCCACTAATCGTAGGGTTGGTGGTTGGAATCCCGGCCCGGGTGATCCCATGCCGAAGTGTCCTTGGGCAAGACACTGAACCCTAAGTTGCCCCCAATGGCAAGCTAGCACCTTGCATGGCAGCTCTGCTACCATTGGTGTGTGAGTGTGTCTCATTTGTAAGTCGCTTTGGATAAAAGCGTCTGATAAATGTAAATGTCTATTGTTTGCTTATTGTCCTGGAGTATCTGCTGTCCTCCACATTTTAGTCTTTTCCCCTGCACTAAAATACCCACTTCAACTCAGCAAGGGATCTTAATCAGCTAATTAGCTGAAAACACTTTACTCCAGGATGAGGATTGGAACCTAGGTACAGCTGCAGTACAGTATTTGGCTGCCTTCTGATTCATGTGATTCTGATCTGCAAATAATTTTTTTTTAAAAAGGTTCCCTTATTTGTTGTGCTAATTATTATTCTTTGTCGTTTCAGAAGTAGTTTGCTCACTAAGAGACAGGAGCAGGCTGCCCGCAAGATCATGCGATACCTCCGCCGTTGCCGTCACAGGTAATCCGTCCCCTGGTGGCAGCAACCTGCACTCTACAACAGTTGTACAGCTAGGAATTAATTTCAGCGGGATGAAGAAATATGCTAAATATATCACTGTGCAATCTGTACACTTCTATTGATAAGCATGAAACGCTCATGGATTTTGGGTGGATGCCAGACAATAGTAGAAGCGGTGATGGCACAAAATTGCTATTTAATCATTTACGGCATGCGTTACCATCAACCAATATTGACCTATACGCGAGGCTACTTTAAAATAGCACTATGGCAGTTCTAGTGAAAAAAAAACAGTAAATATCTTCTAATAAAAACCTTATCTGCCTGTTCTCCTCCTGCAGTGAATCTCTTGTATTTCACAGGCTGTTATATCAGTATCTACATTTACATTACATTTACATTTATTTATTTAGCAGACGCTTTTATCCAAAGCGACTTACAAATGAGACACACTCACACACCAATGGGAGCAGAGCTGCATGCAAGGTGCTAGCTTGCCATCGGGGGCAAC
>JAFFST010046727.1:203481-216161 GCA_022414735.1 Noturus placidus
TGTGAACAGGTGTGGCAATAATCAGGCCTGGGTGTGGCTAGAGAAATTGAACTCAGGTGTGGACAACCACAGTTATAGTAAGGGGGGCAATCACTTTTTCACACAGGGCCATGATGGTTTGGATTTTTTTTCACCTTTAATAATAACCACCTTCATTTACAAATTGCATTTTGTGTTTACTTGTGTTGTCCTTGACTATTGTTTAAATTGGTTTGATGTTCCGAAACACTTAAGTGTGACAAACATGCAAAGGAACAGGAAATGAGGAAGGGGGCAAACACCTTTTCACACCACTGTACATATGTTGTCTAATGAACAACTCATAACTTATAAGGTGTTATTACAGTATATGTCGGCGGGATCTCTCTCTCTCTCTCTCTCTCTCTCTCTCTCTCTCGATGGATATATTGTGAAAGATCATCCCGCTATTAACGAGATCAGCAGAACTGCTCTGTGTTGAGCCCAGAGTGGTGGAGTAAATGATGCAGTTTATTTGTGAGACCCGAGGGGAATTGGCTAAGTGCTCCGTTCTGAGCGGGTAGCTTTATCTTTGTGTGAATGACTGGTGGAAAGGAGGACTTTTACTTTGAATCTATGAATCAAATGACATGTGCAGACTATTTTAAGTTTGTCCCATATGTAAAGTTTGAGATGAAATTTGCAAGGAGAAGCTTGAGAAAATGGGACAAGCTCCCAAAGACTGCCTGAATTAAATATGACGTTTCATTATTATTATTATTATTATTATTATTATTATTATTATTATTAAAAAGAGCGGTTTACTGTATGTCAATTCCCCAATTTTAGACATCCAGGCTTGTGGATTTTACGTTCCACAATCCATTACAAGTGCTGTGTCGGACAGGTCCCACTGACACGCCTCCTCTCATCAGTATGTTGCGCTTTCCATTCTCTCTTGTCTCTGTTAACGTGGTGTCTGTTGTTGTTTTTTTTACAGAGTGAGAGAATTGAGAAAGGCCAGGGAACATGAGAATATCCAGAAGAGCCCTCTCACAATGTGACGTCCCTCTCCAGACTTCTTTTCCTGTTTTTTTTTTTTTTTTTTTTTTTTGTTTTTTTTCTGTTTCAACCCGACCCTTTACAAGAGGGGGAAAAAAATTAATTCAAGCGGGAAGAGTACAACTCTATACAGAACTACACAGAACTACAGACTTCTGCTATTATACAACACCACTTTTTCATATCTCTTTCTTCCTTCTTTTTCATATCTCCTTTCTTTTATAAGAGAAAGCTGACTTTAAGAGTGGGTTTGGAAAGAAAAAAAAAACTCGACGCGAGGATGTGATTGGAGGAAGAACATTTGCTTCATGGCATTTTTTGCACTTTTTCATGCATTCGGTTTGTTATTTTGAAGCGCAGTGAAAAGACAAGGAAAGGATGTTGGAACAGTTCGACTCTTCAGAGGATCACAGAGAGAAGACGAAGAATGGGTGGGAAAAAAATATGGAATCGATGCAGAAACCTGGCAGGTCCTGGCTAATACGTTGTTTGAATAAATTAAACTAAATACATTTAAATAAAAAGGTCGCAGCCCATTATATTAGTGACAAGATGGGACAGTCTGTGAATGTAGAGGTGAGGCAAAAAAAAAAAACAAGGATATCTAACATTTCAATTAATGTTATTCATCCTTTTAAATTCCATAGTAATCTGTGCTTGAATTGGACCAGTGCAAAATCAGTGCAAACATAAAACCATTGTCTCTGCGAAAAACATTATGTCTGTGTTCATCGATTTATTTTTAACCCCCAGTGAATGTAAAGAAAATTATGATGTTCCTATTGGGCAATTTGCTATGGACCTGTGCATTATGTAAATGTTTTTGGAGAAACAAATTGCCTCATTTTGGTTAGTAGTAGTCATTGATGATGCTCTTATTCTGTTCAAATGACCTTCATTGGCTCTTTAGGCCTTTAAAGGGAAGTTCACAGACATTGCCTTGATATCTTAGAGATTCTCTGAAGGGTCCCTAAGCTAGCCCTCTCAGCAGGGGTTGGAAAAATCCATATTTTTGACGACTGAGCGGTTTCTGTACATAAAGAAGGTCGATGGAACAGTATGTGAAGTAAAAAACAAAAAAACAAAAAACATTTATCTGAACAGGACTGTATTTTAGAAATATATTATTTCATTCATTATAAGGGGTCGAAACAGGAAGTCGAAATCTGAATATTTGTATAGTTTTGTTTGAATGCCTAATAAGTATGGTTGTATTGTTTGTACATAATGTAAATACTCTGGGATAAGATGAGCTACATGCATGAAAATCAAAGATACAGGAAAAAAAAAAAAAGATGATTTAAAAAAAACACACACACACACACACACACACACACACACACAAAAAAAAAACAACATTAGTGGCTATGCTCTGTAAAACTTTCACTATAAGAATATTTTATTTTATTTTGAATGTTCTTGAGAAAAACATTTTGCTAAAGCATGACCTTACTGCAGATATGAAAAATACCATACTTATGAGGTAGAAGAAAACAACAAGCATTATCATTAGACAAAATTACGTTTACATCTATTTGGTTCACGGGCTACCGAGAGTCTTTTTCTCCACTGGTGCCAATTAATGTGAATGCTGACTGCTTAATGAGAAAAAATACGTTCATCCTTGCTGAGCAGAAGACAAGGCAGTGAAACGGGAGAACATTAACCGTCATTATTTCATCCCCACTGACCAGTGAATACAAGAAGTGCCAGAGAGGAGAGGATTTCCTAAGTAGCCTTTTAATCTCCCACATTTCTATTCTTTCTCATAGTGTAAATTCAACACACGAAGACGTTTTAAATCTCGTCTATGTTTGTGACCATCTGTATACAAAGTGACCAGGTTATATATTATAAGGCTGCTCATTTTTCAATTTAAAAATGCAACACTGACGGAAAAAGCGGTGATAGTCAAAGACTCGCAAGTCTTTCCTGCATGATGTGACTGAACATTTTGGTGCTAACAACTATGATGTAACAGGATAATGAGAAGAAACGCTTGGCTGATGTTACGCTTTGGCACTGACCCAGCTGTTTGCACATTTAGGCAGTAAAGTAGCTTATGTCACATGTCCTAGCGGCTTCGGAGGCGCATCACTTCCTGAGCGTGTATTTAGGGTCCAACAATTAACAGGCTGCACTTGAAATAAGCTGAAAATGAAAAATAATGGCACACAAGTGGATTTTTAAACAATGTCACGAGTCGATTTACTTTTCCATTAGTTTCTAATTTACTGTTGAAGTTGTGCCATCATGTGGTTTGTCATCTACAGCTGTTTGTAAAGTGTTTTGTTTTGGTTTTTTTTTTTTTGGTTGTTGTTGTTTTATTGATATCTTTTAAAGTGTGAACTGTTCCGAGTGTTCATGTGGGAAGTGCCTAATCACAGCAAATTTCACTCAGCATGCAATGTAACAAACTGGACTAACTGACTATTTGGACAATGTAAAAGTGACTCTCCGTCATTCTGATTATTTGATGTATGTTCATGTTTTCTTCCAATATGTTCTGTCAGCATAGCAGAAAGCTGAGTTTGTATTTTAAGTCGGTTGGAACTGACAGTCAGAATTGCACACACAGTCCAGTGGCGATTGCCTTGCATTCATTCACTCAATCATTCATTCATTCATTATGAAAACAGTTTAGGATGTCTGCTATCGCATTGCTGCAGCCACATGAGAAGGTCTTATTATGCTTGCATGGGAAACATAGATAACCGGGTGAATAAAGCGCACCCAGAGCATGCTTATTTTTGTAGATTTCTTAGACAGATAGATTTGAGGAAGAAATAATGTTCTATGAAGCAATGCTGGATTAGTAGCTCATACAACCTCGAAGGGTACAAGGGTATCTAAAGGGAAGGCAGACGAGAGACGTTCAGTGTACAGGATTGATCAGTATTCACATTTCTCAAACAAGGTTCTAATGGTTTCCCATTGCATTCAGTCACATCAACAAGTCAGCTGTTGATGTTCATATCTTCATGCCACTTTTACGCATGCACATAACAGTGATGTGTCCTATATATACATATATAAATATGAAACCGGGTCAGAAAGTGCGTTGTACTTGCAGGCAGTGGATAACCGCGACCTCTAGAGTGAATCTCCTAGCGTTAGTGACAAGTTAGCCTCACTTTTTGTATTTTTACTCAGGGTGCCAAAACTGGGGAGGTGGGAAGTGGAGCAGGTCACTGGAGAATCAGCTGCTGCTTACTGGGAAAATGAGCCAGAGCCGAGTCCTGATCAACTTACTGTGATTTTGATTATTCCATGCTGTTCATTTTTATGAATGCTGATTTGTTTTGTGTACCATAGAAATAACCACTGTCCCCAAAAAGCCCCATCAAAACACAAAAACAACAGTAGGAAGAAAGGCATGCCAGGGTAGTGGAGATATAATTAGTGGTGTGTGAGCTACAGTTCTGTATGTGCTTACATTTCAGACAGAAACACTGCCATTGATAGATGTAGAGTATGAATTTAAAAAACAAAATAAATAAAGTACAAGGTAATAAACAATAATAGTAAATAATAACAGTAGTGACCTCATTTTGAATGTAATAGATTTCCCCTTTTATTTCACCTTAGAGCTGTAGTGTGCTTGAGAGACGTTAGATGGACCATGGACTCACAGGGCGTAAGATTCTCCTCAAATGCTTACCGATGATCATCACAGTCCAGACATGGTCTCATGTTCAGCTCACAGGCATCTAGCTTAGATGAGTGTTTTTCTTTACTCGTTATTGAAACTACCTTTCTTCTTTTTCTGCACCCATCCTCAAATAAAGGCACATCGAGGTAACCGAGCCGAAATCTGTCTCACAAAACTTTCCACTTGTGGACACAGAGCAATAAACATGTTTTATGAAGTTGAGACCTGCAGATCTTATGGAGATTAAAAAACAACAACAACAACAACAATTGGACACATGCAAACTTACACTTATGCAAATGCCGATAGGCTGGTGTGAGATTAGTGTTCAGTAGGCCTAGTTTATGGACAGCAGTTATAGGACATCTTTTACAGACCTGCACGTTTTCATCACTCCCAAAACCCAGAAAAATAGCGGCCCTGCTTTTATTCTAGGCCACCGGGGCCTTGACACTTTGCATGTGTAACTAGTGTTAGAGCTCTTTTTCTCTCCTCTCTAGCTGTCTTTCCTTGCTATGTAGCCTTTGTCCTTCCCTTCCCCCAAATTTGTTCAAGCATTCATTTATTTTTAAAACTGTGTAATACAGACCCCCCCCCTCTTTCATTTCTCCTTTCCCCTTATGTACGTTTTATTTTTGTAACTGCATGTTAAACCTTCACTGAAATGATGGATATGTTAAAAAAAAAGAACTCAGCTGCTGAAGCCATGCAAAATGTTTTGAATTGCCCTTAAAATATGAAAGATGTTTTCTGAATGCTTTATATTCTTTCTGCTGTAAAATAATAAAAATGGAGAAAATGAAGAAACGTGTGTTGGAATGAGTTTTCATGGTTTCGCATAGGGTCCGATCATGTCCTGCCTCAACTGATTGCTTGTTAGAGACTAGAGAGCGAAAACGCTGCAGAAGTAAGCAGTCAGATATGAAGTTCACGAAAACAATAAAAGGCCGTGTTTATTTACTGTCTTTTTTTTTAATGTATATACAGTGCCTTGCGAAAGTATTCGCCCCCTTGAACTGTTCGACCTTTTGCCACATTTCAGGCCTCAAACATAAAGATATAAAACTGAAATTTTTGTGAAGAAAGTTTTTTGAAAAAGTTGAAAAAGTTTGAAATATCCAATAAATTTGGTCCCACTTCATGATTGTGTCCCATCTGTTGTTGATTCTTCACAAAAAATTACAGTTGTATATCTTTATGTTTGAGGCCTGAAACGTGGCAAAAGGTCGAACAGTTCAAGGGGGCCGAATACTTTCGCAAAGTACTGTATATATTTTGTTGAAATAAAACACAAAAGGTTTATTAGAACATATGTTAAAATTGGCCAAACTTTCTGAGGGAGTGGGTGGGATTGGCCAGAATTTGTGGGTAAGATTGTTCCCAATCCCTCTCAAACAGGCAGGAGAGAGATTTAAAAATCTCCTATATTAGAGATTGCTGAGTAACCAATCAGAATTGAGCTCTGCCTCAAAGCATGACATAGAAAACTTTTAAGGAGAAGCATCATAGAAGCATCTGAGTGTTTGGTAAAACTTGAAAATGGTGCCACAAACCACACAGCTTAACTCAGTATATTAATACTACAATGTGTGTGTATATATATATATATATATATATATATATAGTTTAAATTTAGGAACTACTTGTTTAAAAATACTCTTGTTCATTCCACCCAATGTGATTGGCTGAGAAAATGGCCTGTATTTTAAACTATTATGATAGTGGATATGTTGTGTGTGTGCGTTTTTGTTCTTTGTCTTAATCACTGATACACCTCAGATTAACATGTATGATAGAATAGCATTTGGGATCCACTCCACATCTTCAAAGCTACTGGGGACATGTCCATAACACTGTGACTGCAGTTTACAGGTAATCGGCTAAGATCATGTTTATGATGCTATGCTATATCCTAGTGAATGATTTTATGCATGAAGTGCTGTTAAAATTGTTATCCGTTTTCATTAAAGCAATACAAGAAAGAAAACATGACAGGGTGTGCTGTTATTGAAAACTAATCTGAGACAGGGTAGTGTAGGAAATTGAAACGCTGATGAATGTTGGATTCTGATTGGCCGGAAGTGTTGATTAATGTGGCGCAGCGATGACAGTGGACGCAGGCCGAGTGCAACGTGTATTCATTAGTGATGGGAAATTCGGATCATTTTACTGACTCGGATCTTTCAATCTCGTTCAGCAAAATGAACGAATCTTTTTTTCGATCCATTTCAATTTGTCTTCGGGTTCGAGTCATTTGTTCATCCCCGTGACCACCCCATGGGCTGAATGCAGATGGGCTGTGACGTGATGAACGACTCGAACCCTAAGCCTCAAGAGATGAACTAATCATTTCTGTTTCCTGTACAGATTCTATGGTAATATTGCAGAAATTAACGAATCGCTCTCTGAGACATCTCGTTGTTCCCAAGTCATACATCACATGTACTCACAGCAGTGCTGATATTCGGCATTCGGTATAATATTGGAAGCGATATATTCCTTTTATTGTTAACATGAAATTAATATAGAGTAACTGACATCCTGTACACAGTAACATCAAATAATTCATGTATTTTTGCTTGGACAATAGAAACAGATCCTGAAGAAGCCACACTCACTAGCTATGTTTCCATTAAGTTATAAGTTATTTGTACCATGTCTGCTAATGATGTCTCTAACATAACTGTAGTAACTGTTTCAGTTACAGAGACTGTTGCAGAAAATGGTAAACACACACACACACACACACACACACACAATTATTACAACACAGCTCTGGCTCTAATTATGACTACAAGGCAAAGTACAGTTTTATATTGTTTATTGTTTAATGTGTCTGAGATCCCATCATGGACCTATGCTTCAGGGTGAGCTGTCAGAGAAAAATAAACTTTGGGGTGGTAACTGCCATTACACTGCCCTGTTATTGAATATTTACTGTAACTGTAACAGCGCGCTCAGTCATGTTTTATTCCTTACATATAGTAAACCACAACTATTAGCTATTTGTAGCTACATCCATTGACTGTTTCATCAGGTAAACCTGCGTAAATTACATTTACATTACAATTATTCATTTAGCGGACGCTTTTACAATGGACATTGTCTCAAAGCAGCTTTACAGAAATATCATTTTTACATTACAAGCGACTTACTAATGAGACACACTCACACACCAATGGTAGCAGAGCTGCATGCAAGGTGCTAGCTTGCCATCGGGGGCAACTTAGGGTTCAGTGTCTTGCCCAAGGACACTTCGGCATGGGATCACCCGGGCCGGGATTCGAACCGCGAACCCCACGATTAGTGGATTAGTGGACAACCCGCTCTACCCACTGAGCCACAGCCGTCGTAAATACTGACATTGACCCATCTGTTGCTATCCAAATTCTCAGCCATCAATAGAAAATAATGACCAGTGGCCGGATAATATTTGGGTAGTGGATTATTCACAGTTTAGCACTAACAATGACATGGTAGTGTGTTGACGCTGGTCTGAGTATATCAGGTGTGAAAGCATATTTGTGGTTGAAAAAACTGTGTAACATGGACTTAAAGTCCATTTTATTAGGTACACCCTCCTTGTTTTTCCACCTTAAATACTTAAGCTCATCTCTTCTCATGCATGTTAATCATTCTTTAGCCCTTTATCAGATCTCAAGCATTAATTAACAAGTCTAGCTTTTTTTTACTGACAGTACTCTCAAACAAATGCTTTCTATAGTTCTGAGCAGATAAAACAGATTTAATAGGATTGAGGTCAGAGCATAAAATTATACTGCACTTCAACAGTAGTCCGTTGAGAAGAGAGGATTAAAAATAGTGCTTGGTAGAGAGGACAGGAAAAATCTTACATCTGATCTTTTCTCAGTTTGTTTTTCTTATGTAGTAGATCAGTCGAGACGTGGCTGACAGTCCTGTGTATGTTCAAACATTCACTTGATCGGAGGTATTCATATCTCAGTTAAACCTCAGCTATATTTAACACCTCCCTGCAATGCTCATGCATGATATACTGCTGATCAGATGTAGAGCTGTTGAGGATTGGACATAGGGGTCAAAGATTTTTGTATTACATTGTACAAGTTCCTCTATTAAGTATTCCTTCCCAGAAAGGGAATAAACCAAATTGCCACAGAGAACGTGGCATATATTTTTAATATAACAGTTTATTAGTGTATTTATTACAGCATTCAGTGAAAAGGGAAATGATCCAATGTCACATATCAATATCAAGCAACATTTGAGAACGTTCACAGAACAACACAGAAATGCTGGTGTGCAAAAATAACAACGACCCCAATACACATGGTTAAGTAATTTCACTTTTATCTCATTATGCTACGTCTCAATAAATATGCTGTGAACGTTAATGTCTTTTATGGGTGTTTATCTGTACTGTATCTGTGTGTGTTGATCTGTACTGTATTTATGTTGATATCTGAAAACAAACCCATTCTCTCAGACATGCATGCGATTTCCCGTGCCAGTATTAAACACAGTACTTCCAGAAGCAGTCAGCTCCATTGCCCCTCTTTCTGTATGGCCGCTTAATACCAAATATGTGACTGAGTGAGCTTAGATGGCCTGGTTTCTCCAGCAGAACCTGCAGGCATTTATCAGAACAATTTACAAATCCAGTCATGGAGTCAAATGCAAAACTGATTGGAAAATGTTTGGAAAATCCATTCACATATCTGAAACTGTTAATCTCACCTCTTTTAGAGCTTCTTTAGGGAGCAGTCCTGACACTCTGAGGCCTTAGAAAAAAATAAAGTTCTATTAAATGTTGGAGATGACGGTCAGAATAAAAGGTATGGTACATGAGGGAAAGAAAAAGCATTCATAATTGCATTTACATATTTAGCAGACGCTTTTATCCAAAGCGACTTACAAATGAGACACACACACACACCAATGGTAGCAGAGCTGCATGCAAGGTGCTAGCTTGCCATCGGGGGCAACTTAGGGTTCAGTGTCTTGCCCAAGGACACTTCGGCATGGGATCACCCGGGCCGGGATTCCAACCACCAACCCTACGATTAGTGGATTAGTGGACAACCCGCTCTACCGACTGAGCCACAGCCGCCCAATTAGCAGCCTTACCATCTCTGGAGAGCAGCGGGGAGTAACTGAGGCCTGCCGTCCTCTGCAGAAGAGTGCTCAAATTCAGGTCCTCGGGACCGACTGCTCCTGCCTCCTCAGTTGAGTCTAAAACAACAACATACAGCCTACTAGTTTTCAACATTCAACATCTGAGTAGAGAATACAGGGCTGCATTGGAGTATTTCAAATTTTATTCATATAATATTATAATATTTAAGCAATAATGAGGATAATATTTGTAAAACTTTGACTCACCAGCTCCAGGGTAAGACATGTCTGCTGTCTCTGAGACAGGATACCCCAGCAGTGGGCCGATTGAAAGCAGGAGAAGAGTCCAGGACAGGAACAAGTTACAGACCATTTCTACTGCACCGTTTTGTTTCTACTAAAGCCGTACTGTCTCACAGAGCCAAGAAAAGATGGTTCAAATGCAGCAAATAAGATGGACCTTGAGTTTATATACTTCCCCCTTCTTGAAAGCGTCATGTTGAACGTGTACATCACTGGGGGCATTTAAAATGAGACTCCAGTCAGTCACCTGCGTCAATGAACATGGCAGTAAATGTAGGATAGGTTTTGTGTCCTATGTGTCAGACCTAGCACTGTTGGTAGTTTATTTTTTAATAGATGAATAAAATGGGGGACACAGGTGTCCAAATGTCCCTCTATCAACCCTTTCACTTAATCAAACAATGACTGGGCTGTCAACGGGGATGTTTATAACAGCTGTCAGTTGACTGCTGTAGACAAGAATACATTTTATATTGTCTATATCACACAGTACATTCTTAATAGAATATTTTCTCCACAAATAGACTGAATTATTTAATTTGTGGTTAGGCTGTTGACGGGAATATTAGTTCTGATAGAAATAAAAATTAAAATCCTGACTGGCTATTTCACATTTATCATTTTAGTTTACATTTACATTTATTCATTTAGCAGACGCTTTTATCCAAAGTGACTTACAAATGAGACACACTCACACACCAATGGTAGCAGAGCTGCATGCAAGGTGCTAGCTTGCCATCGGGGGCAACTTAGGGTTCAGTGTCTTGCCCAAGGACACTTCGGCATGGGATCATCCGGGCCGGGATTCGGATAAGTTTAGGATAAGATCTTTTGCTATCTACTACTATGTCATTGCATTTCCCCTTTTCTTATAATAAATGGTGGTACATTTTTTGCCTCTTTTAGTAAGGAACAAAGGAACCTGTACAAACTTTAACTAAGGATAACCAACAGATGCCTGTTAGCTAGCATGATAATAACCCTGAGGTGAATGCAGACGTCAATACAATCTGCATTAACAAATACAAAGCTTACAATGGGAACAGATCGGTATTAGTTAGTTGGTTATATTCATATAGTGGGGGAGGGGGGTCTCCTCAACCACCACCAGTGTGTAGCATCCACCTGGATGATGCAAGGGCAGCCCACCACACGCCAACTATTATTTTAGAGAAGTGAGTGATGTAGCCAATTCAGAGATGGGGATTATTAGGAGGCCATGATTGAGAAGGGCCAATGGGAGAATTTTTAATGACCACAGACAGTCAGGACCTCTGTTTAACATCTCATCTGAAAGACAGTGCTGTTTTTGCAGTATAGGGCGGCTGTGGCTCAGTCAGTAGAGGGGGTTATCCACTAATCGTAGGGTTGGTGGTTCGAATCCCGGCCCGGGTGATCCCATGCCGAAGTGTCCTTGGGCAAGACACTGAACCCTAAGTTGCCCCCGATGGCAAGCTAGCACCTTGCATGCAGCTCTGCTACCATTGGTGTGTGAGTGTGTCTCATTTGTAAGTCGCTTTGGATAAAAGCGTCTGCTAAATGAATAAATGTAATGTATCTATACTGGGGCATTAAGACCCACACAGATCACAGAGTGAGCGCCACCTACTGGCCACTTCCAGCAGCAACCGTGGTTTTTCCCCATCCAGGTACTGACCAAGCTCAAGCCTGCTTAGCTTCATCTTAAGTCTACATCTCACTGTCAGACCTATTAAAGTTTAGATTTGTTAAGAACTGAAACTGTCTGATGCTAACACTTGCCTGTATGACTTTAAACATGTGATTATAGAGCACTGTAGTGATATGAAACTGTAATGAGGAGGACGTAGAGATCTCTCTTTTGGAATGTACTGTAGTCAGTAGAACACTTGAGTGGGCTATTAGGTGAAAGACGTTAACTTACAAAAAAAAAAAAATCAAAGCCATACAGCACAACAATACAGCACTTCTCCACCTCTGCTATTAATCCAGTAACACTTGCCTTCCACTGTGAAACCATTCAGTGAGATTCTTCACATATCTCCTTCTTGTTCATATAAATGCATTAAGTAATCTAGAAATAGCCTCCGTTTAGTTTATATGCTGAACAAACTAATCACATTCAAGTGTAGATACAATCAGTGTAGGTTTGAGTATTTACAAGCATGAATTAAAGTTCATATGTATCATAGTAAAAGTTAGATTCCCCCCCCCCCTTGTATTATTTGTATTTGTAACTGTTGTATTATTTACTCTGTGATTGTTTATGCCACCAAAGTAATTGGTGAGGACTAATGAATGAAGAGTCTGAAGAGGTCTATGATTGCTCCTGTTTCGATTTTTGTTTTGTTTGCTTAAAATCATTGTCCTTGATACGTACTTTGCAAGACATGCACAACTCGTTCCATTGCATCTCTGTTACATTATCACTGGGGCTTTAATGTAAATATAGTTATAAATAGGCTGTAGTTATTTATTTAAAAATGCAGCTATATTGCCATCTAGTGGCAGAATTGAATAGTACATAGTAGGCACAGGTTTAAGCGCACCTTCCAAATTTTCGTGAAAATGTATTACATACACATATATTAATCTTAACTGTGTGGAGTTTATATATATATATATATATATA